>CAUYQV010121072.1:0-17802 GCA_963574575.1 Galagoides demidoff
AGGGCGATAAATAATTATGAGAGAGGATGACTAGATACTTGAGAGAATGAATGGATGGAGGAAACAGATTGACTTGTAAATGATTCTCTTTGGAAATTAAATTAACCTGAGAGACAGGTATTTTATTTTAAAATAGTTTGGCTTAGGAACTTGTGATAAAAGATTAAGAGGATTTAGTCTCTGCTCTCAAGTAACTTATTCTTTAGTGAGAAAAACAGACATGTGAACAAGCAGGTTGCAAAAAGATATTCAAAGTGCAAAAAAGGAGTGCGGTGCAATTAGAGGAACCATGTACATGAAGACGTTATTAATTCCCAGTATAGGAAGCTTCGGTATAGGGGATGTCTAAAATCGGCTTTGAATAATGAATGGAGGATTTGTCCAAATAAACAAAAGGAAGGCATGGGGTGGGAAGAAGGAAGGAAAACTAAAACCTTGGTTATAATTATTAATAATACCACAAATTGGGGTTTCTCTAATACTTCCAGCAGGATTTGGACTAAGGCACTATCCAGCCGTCTCTGTCCCAGCAAAATACTTTCCAAGGATGTGTTACGTTTACACAAAGGTATGGAAAATATTGAGGGGCCAGAAAATAAGAATAACATGCAGAAATCACAACCTTAAAAGCTGGTGCTGCCCTAGGGATTAAAAGCTTTCTCTGTAACCCCCAGTTTCGTGTGACCGTTGGGGGGCAGACTAAATTTGAGGACATGAGAAAACCCAGATTAGAGATTATCCATATACAAAAATCCTTTAGCAAGAAAAGTGGTGCTGGCTAAATCAATGGATAATCAGCCTAAAACGAAACTGCCATGGGATTGATTATGAGGATGTGTTCAAATTTCTGTCTTATGTGATGATCAGTGCTCTCAGAATTTTAACAGCAAATATAAGAAATAAGAAATATGAGAGACTATAACAAGGGGAGGCTGAAAATTGGAAAGCTAACTTAATTCTATTAGTCCTCAGTCATTGTCAAGAGTTTGGATAATAATAAATGTGTACATTCCAATGACATAGCCTTCTGCTAAGAATCAAAATCCTTCCAAAAGCTAAATGAATAGTAGTTCCCAAGACGACTCTCTCATGCTGTACAAGCAAATCTTTTGAAGAATTTCCATAAAATACAAATGATGACTGCAAGAATAAGGAGTTAGTTAGACCCTTCAGAGGAACATAAATGAAAATAAGTGAAATGCTGTCAAAAGTTACAGAAAACGGCTGCAGAAGTAAATCATGAACTACTAGGAGGGGAAGAATAAAGTCTTTGGAGAATTTCCCTATTACAGTTGAATGTACGAGAGATTCACAATTAACTCTCTCCGGAAGGTATTCAGTTACCTGTGAATAATTGCATTCATTTGCTTACTAACCATGGAGAGCCAAATAAGTGCCAGATCCTGTGTCAAAAGCTGGAGATATGAAAATGAATGGACTTGGTCCCTGCATTCCGGAGTTCATGGTTGGAGGCCTTATTGTAATAGATGATTGCAGAATGGTGAAATAAAGTCTGTAATAAAATATAGCAGTGACACAACACAGCCTGGGGTGGGGAGTGGGGAGGAAAGTATTTTTTTTTTTTTTTGAGACAGAGTCTCACTGTGTCACCCTAGGTAGAAGGCTGTGGCATCACAGATCACAGCTACCTCCAACTTTTGGGCTTAAGTGATTCTTTTGCCTCAGCCTCCCAGGTAGCTGGGACTATGGGTGTCCGCCACAATGCCTGGCTATTTTTTGGTTGTAGTTGTCATTGTTTGGCAGGTCTGCTAAGCTCCAGTGTATGTGGCTGGCACCATAGCCGCTGAGCTATAGGCACTGAGCCAAGTTTTTTTTTTTTTTTTGAAAGAGTCAAGACCCAAGCACTCTCCCAACAAACATGTTTAAGTGTATACTACATAATGATGAAACAGAGTCACATTAAAAGGACTAAATTAAATGTGTTGATCCCTGGGATAAACATCTGTTTATTTACAGAATCTTCTTTTTCATTTTGAGAGTAGGGGGCTTCAAGTTTGTGACCAAAACTCATTAAGACTCCTGAGTCAAGGTGAAGAAACCATCTTCCCCTCAGTCACAGGGTAGCCCTGCAGACTCTGTATGTGGTGTTCACCTCAGAGTAGGGTGACCAGACATCCCGATTTTGTCAGGACAGTCCCACTTTTCAACAATTTGTCCTGCTTCATGCAGCATTTTAAAAAAGTCCCGATTTTTGGAAAGAATGCACGAACGGGCTGGAGAACAAGAAGGGAATATACGGGTTTTGGCCACCATATGGCTATTTCGCCAGAATATGAGCTTTATATTATTTTTGTTAATTTTATAATGTTAAACTGTAATAAATAATTGCTGAGAAGTGATTATCGAGAACTCCTTATCAAAGTTTGCCTTGTTGTTAGGCCCTGCCCTGCGCGGTCCCCTGCGCTTCGCCCCGGGCCATGTTGTCCCGCCTTACAGATTTTAGAATCTGGTCACCCTACCTCAGAGAGAATTTTAAAGTGGGAGAGCTTGAGAAGATTTAGGTTTGGAGGTTTAGAAGTCCCTTTCTGAGCTTTACAGGTGAAATTTCACACATGTTATAGTCCAGCCTATATATATGCATGTCTGTATATATTCCAGCTAGTATATATGCAAAATAAGAGTAAAACAAAAATACAAGAAAACAAAAAACTACACACAAAAGCACATTCAGGTGTATCAAGGAAATAAATGATACACTTTTGAACATGAATCCGTTTCCATCGATAGTGTCTTCCTTTTTGTTTGGGACCAAGGGTCACACATTATGTAGCATGAACAACGTATTCGCGATGCTGCTGAGAGTGTGGGATTCAGAATGTGCGCCGCCTGGGCTCAGTCCAGACGGAATCACTGACTCCCTGGGGACTCCAGCCACAATCCTACACTTAGCCAAGCTTTAGTCTCCGTATTAAAAAGAGGATGTAATCGCCATGTTCCTGCATAATGTTATTGGGAGGATTATGTGATGCTTGCAAACAGCTCAATTCTTGTGATGATGGTGGTAATGCTGAAGGCCAGCTAAGCTACAGGAGTGGGGCGTGGCTAAGGGGACACTTTGATCCGATGTTTATCAAAGTTTCAACATCTTAGCATCACCTGGGCAGGGCCACCTTCATGCGTGTGTGGCCTGTGCAATCCTCTACAGCCTCATTTAAAGACGGACCCACACTTGATTTAATGAGCAGCTGTCATCACTTAACATTGCTAAAAGTGTTGAAATAAGAGCTCCATATTTTCAGCTTGCAATGGGCCCTGCAAATGATGAAGCTGGTCCTGTTTGGGGGACATAGAAATCCCAGTATCTAAACCCCACCTTATATCGATTAAATCAGAATCTCTCAGGTTGAGATCACAGATTCTTCTCACTCTTTAAAAGTCTGTAGGGAGGTCTTACATGCAGTAATGTTTAGAACAAGTGCCTTGGTTATGTGGTAGACTGACAGTAATTCAGGGGATTTTTTTTTTTTTTTTTCCTCAGAGAACTATTGTAACTTGGTAGGGGAAACTTTCTTTTGATCTGAGTTTCTAAGTGCAAGAGATTGACATTTTCTCCAACTTTGAAACACCTAGCACTAGGCTGCACACACTGGGTTACCCACCAACATGACTGCATGCTGACTGCCCCTAGAATCAGATCTAGGAAAACTTACTCTCTTTAATCTGTAAAATGAGGCTTAACGCAACACCTACATCCTGTCATAGTTGTGAGAATTAAATGAAATAATTCATATTGCATGCCTACCAAAAAGTCTGACATATAAGTGTCAATGAAGCTGACACTTCAACATGTGTGAGCTATGATTCTGACAGGGTTTTTTTTTTTCTTTTCTTTCTTTTTTTTTTTTTTTATTAATTTTGAGGATCCTGGTGGGAGTAGGTTTGGTGAGTGTCTATGTGTCAGGTATGATGAAGAGGCATAGGGCACACTTCCTGCATGAAGGACTCTACAAGTTTGGTCTTTACCTTACAAATGCAAATAATGTAACCTAATCATATATACTCTCATATTAACCCAAAATAAAATAAATTTTTTTGAGATCCTTTGATGACCTCAAGATTACTATTATAAGAATATCTAGATTATTTGTTTCAAAGGACATATTTAACTATTCTTCATAGTATAGAAGTGTAGAGGAGATTGGCGGTACCTGTGGCTCAAAGAGGTAGGGCGCTGGCCTCATATACCGGAGGTGGCAAGTTCAAACATGGTCCTGGCCAAAAACTGCAATAAAAAGAGGAAGTGTAGAGGACATTGACACCAAGGAAGAAGTACTACAGACAATGTTTGAGGCAAGCCACATCACAGCATGGAGGCAAGTTGAGAATAATTTACTCCCCCTGCCAATTTGTCACATTGTTGAAGAATTTTCCAAAGCAGCATCAGACCCGCTTCTCAGAGGAAGACATAGCTAATTGGAAGGGGAAAAAAAAGTGCTCGGCTCATACTCCATGCACATCAAAACATGCCATCTGTCACTCCTCCCAGACACGACCCAGCCAACCAAATCTCTCCATCGTCAATTGCTGTACTAACATTTGTTCCTTGATCATAATTTTCCTGTTTGTTCTTAGGTCCTCCTTTTTGATGATGAAATAACAGAATGGATCCTCTAGTTCACTTTGTTTAGAGCCTACACTATTTCTACCATGCAGATAAATAGGTTTTATGCCTTAGAAGAATAGGAGGAAAAAAGAGATAGAAATGTTGCTGCCTTAAGGCATAAACAGGCCATAAACTTATAGCCTTAATTTTGCAGCTTAAAATTTTAATTTCCTATTTTCCTCTATTTGAGTGATTACTGGCATTTTGCTAGCACCACAGGGAGGTCAAAGTTATGAATGACTTTTACTGGAGACTTACAATGAACCACGTAAACACTAACTTAATTAGAATTCTACAAGAAAGCCAAAAGCCAGAAATTATCTGCCTGACATCTGGTCGATGTGTTTACTTGGCATAGTAGTTCCTTTTTTTTTTTCCCCATAATATTATACAAATGTTTTGATTATATGGATTGCTTTTGTGCAGTTTGAGTCAAAGATATCAGTGCACCCATCACCAAGATAATATGGTCTTCTGTACCTGTTTGGTGTGAATTTTTCTGTCCCTTCCTCACCCTTTCCTCCTTATTACCATATGTGCACAAGAGTGTTGACCAGTTAGTTCCCATTTCATGGTGAGTACATGTGCTGTTTGTTTTTCCATTCTTGCAGTATTTCACTTGGAAGAATGGTCTCCAGTCCCATCCATCCTTCTTTTACGGAAGGTATTAGTTCACCATTTTTCTTTTGAATGGCTGAGTAGTACTCCATTGTATATACATATATCACATCTTATATTAATCCACTCATGTATTGATAAGCACTTGGGTTAGTTCCGCATCTTTGCAATTGTGAATTATGCTGCATTTGGCATTTGAGTGCACGAGTCTTTTTGATAAAAGGGCTTTTATTTTCCTTTAATAAATACCCAGTATGGGATTGCTGGATCAAATACTGGGTCTGCTTTTAGTTTTTTGCAGTATCTCAATCTGACTTTCCACAGAGATAGTATTAGTTTGCAGTTCCACCAGCAGTGTATAAGTGTTCCTTTCTCTTTGCATCCAGACAAACATCTGTTGTGTTGGACCTTTTTAATAAAAGCCATTCTCGCTGGAGTTAGGTGATCTCTCACTGTGATTTTGATTTGCAGTTTCCTGGTGATTAGAGATGGGCATGGTAGTTTTTAACCTGGCACAACTTCAAGATGACTTAGTGAAATAAAATAAAATCATACTTGAATAAAATCTCTGGCGCTACCTATGACCAGTTAAATTTGAACCTGCGGAGATGGAGTCTGGGGCACGGATATTTAAAAATATCTCCCCAGTTGATTCTAACATGGTTAATAGCAGGGTTAAGAACATGGAGCCCCTGCTAGAAATGAGAGGGATCCTTTTAGAGCACCCAAAGGCTGTATGCTTTAAGGGTTTAAGAGAGTTCAAAAGCAGGAAAACAAATAAAAACATTCAGCCAACCAAATAAAAGATTGGCTTATATTTATAAATAAAAATAAAAATATAGCCCTATTTGATATTCTGGTTGAATTGTATCTATAAGAAAACAATAATCGTTATGTTCAGTTAAATAAGGATACACACCAATATACCCCAACCTCGTGGGCACAAGTAAATGTGCCTTTTAAAGTAAAAAGTGGCACATCTTGAAGTTATGCCAGGTTAAAAAACTACCATGCCCATCTCTAATCACCAGGGAAATGCAAATCAAAATCTCACTGAGATATCACTTTGATGGTTGTTCATCCTTTGTTGGTTGAAGTCTCCCCCCATCTTTTCTTTCTTTCTTTTTTTTTTTTTTTTTTTTTTTTTGCAGTTTTTGAAAAGGGCTGGGTTTGAACCGGCCACCTCTGGTATATGGGGCCAATGCTCTACTCCTTTGAGCCACAGGCATCACCCTGTTGGTTGAAGTTTCTTAAGCTGAAAACAACTTCAAGGCTCATCTTTCTGAGCCTGGAGGCATCACGACCTTGTCTTCAAGGGCAAAAACACTGTGTGGCTTCTCCTCAGCTGTCTCTCACTTCTAGGCTCTCTCTCCTTGGCTCAGACGCTGGGATTTCCCCTCACTTGCTGCCGCCTGTCACGGCACGCAGTGCTTGGGTTCCTGCCTGTCTTCTCCCACTAGAATGAAAACTCCATGAGCGCAGAGGTTTTGATTGACCCCTGGCTCCTTTTTCAGTGCCCATATTGGTGATTATTGAATTAAATTGGTCTCAAGCAAAGTTTCAAGCTATGTGTTAGAAGATCTTTGAAATGACACTCCTGAGCCGATTTTTCTTCAGAACACTGAGAACAGCTGCACCAGATTTCCACTTGAATGCCGCAGCATTCTAATCAAGTGTAAGCCACAGCAGGCAGGACAGGAGCTTCACGGCTTTTTTCTCACCAATTCCTCCCCAGCACCCAAAGCAGTGCAGATCTAAAGCCTATACTCCATGTGTGTTTGTCATATGGATGTGTGAAATTGAACCCTCCCCCATTCTTCAGCTCGTCCCGAACCTGGGAGTCAACCTTGACTCTTTTCTTCACGCCACGTAACAAATTCTCCATCAGTCCTGTGGATTGTATCCCATTTATATCTACGAAGTGTGTCTCTCTCAAAGCCTATGGCTCTTACTCTAGTTTAGGCTTTGAACAATGGTCACTTCAATTATCATAACAATTTCCTACCTGATCTTCCTGCCCTCTGTTGAACTTCCCTCATCATTCTTTAGTCTGCAGCTAGAATATAGAGGTTTTGTTGTGTTGTTATTGTTAAAGTAGATCTGATTATACCATTCCCCCCCACCCCTTAGAACCTGTTAAATACTGCCTATTGTGCTCAGGATGAAGTTTAAACTTCCTAATATTGCTACCATGGATTGAATGCTTGGTCCTCTGCTTTCTGCTCCCCTACCAAACTCTGTAATGCAGACATAATGGCGTGGGGCTCTCTGTTAGCTGGAGAATTTTGCACAGGTGGACCCAGGGCTCTCCTGCTGCCTGGAGACCCTTATTCCCCTTCCTGTGTCCATATGGCTAACTTCTCCTGCTTGCCCTCATCACCCTTAAAGGTTGGACTATGTGCTTTGTTAAAGCACCTCCTTCACACACACATACTAGTTTGTAACATCAGGAAGATAAGAGCAGCATCTAATTTACTCACCGTTGCATCACGAGCACCTGATACATTCTCTGGCACATGGTAGAGATTTACCAAATGTTTCTTGACTGACTGACTCTGATTCATGTGTAATGATCAGGGTAGGT
This sequence comes from Galagoides demidoff, assembly GCA_963574575.1. NCBI lineage: Eukaryota > Metazoa > Chordata > Mammalia > Primates > Galagidae > Galagoides > Galagoides demidoff. Next base: position 7,827 of record CAUYQV010121072.1, read on the forward strand.
GGTGCCCAGGAAAGCACACTGTGCTGTTTACATTTAAACAGCTAGTAATTGGCAGAAGTCCTATATTTTCACAACTATTAGTTCTTTACATGGACCGTGTGGGTTTCACACATGTACCACAAGCCTAATACTGTTCCTGGCACATTGTTTAGAAAATGTTTTCAAAATGAATGCTGTGTATTTTAAAGTATATAAAATATGTTCTAGCTCAGTTCTGGTGTAAAGCCAAGATGGCAGCAAAAATCAAAGTTTGGACAAAGGGAAAATTCAAATCATTTTACTTTTTTTCATGTGGACAAGTCCTGATCATAATAGAAGTGGTCTTCATGGCTTATTCACCAAATAACCTCCAGTTTTACCAAATTTTCCTTTTTAGCATAATCAAGTTGTTCTTGGGGGAACACACAGTGTGAATGTGATATTCACAGGGTAACAAACACACGACTCTAGGATCTTAGGAGGTAAGACAGGACACTGGTTAACAGACTGAGCCTTCTGATGACTTAATTCAGCCTTAGAACTACACGTTGGTTCTGTCACTCCCTGTAGATGCAATCTTGGTTAAATTACTTAATCTCCCAAATCTTAGTATTAAATTGTAAGAAGGGCATAATAAGATCAAAACTTTAAAAAGACATATGTGAGATAAATGCTGTACTATAAAGGTATACTACCGTGTTTGGTAACCAAACACACAGCATCTTAGAAATTGTGCCCAATATCATTATCACTATTATTTACAGATGGTCCAGATACCCTTTGTGTAACTGAATTCCTGTTGAGCAACAGTTTGTCCTTTGTTTCAATACCTTCCTGAAGCCATCTAGTCACCCATTCACCAACCTTGCCTTGTCTTAATACCACCTTGCAGCATGTCTAATGAGTGAAGGAGGCAAATACAAAAAATCGGCCTACAATATTCCTAACAACAGAACTTCTGATGCAAAGAAGACAAAGATTATACACTCTGGAACTACTAGGGAAACCCTATAGAAAAAGGAGATGTCTGTAATGGAAATAGTCTTTTAAGTTTTCAGTATTGGAAACACTGTGGTGTGGATTTTAGCTGTCTTAATATAAGCCACCGATGAAGGCTTGTTTTGAGGTAAAGTGATCAGGTAGATGTTCTATGAATAGGTCAGAAGATGAATGTTTAGGAATGACCAGAGGATGTATTGTGCATGAATAATGACAGAATGCAACACACCTCACTGATCTTTCACCCTATTGAGAAAACTGGGGAAATGGAAAAACCCTCCACATAAAATGTGTTGGATGTATGCATATGTCCAACTTATCAAATTATATATATTAAATATGTATAACTTGTTCATATTTTAATTATACCTCAACAGGGCTGTTTTTAAGAAAATAATTTCTACTAAATTAAAAAAAAAAGAAAAATGTGTATTATACAGAGAATTCAAATTAATCCATAGGAAAAAAGCCAACAATCCTACATATCAGTGGGTAAAGACAGATGTGTAGAACCTTCTCTAAAGAAGACAGACGAATGGCTAACAAATATAGGAAAAAGTGTTCATTGTTCCTAATCATTAGAGAAATGCAAATCAAAACCACCCTGAGATATCATTTAACCCCAGCAAGAATGGCTCACATCACAAAATCTGCAGATGCTGGCGTGGATGTGGAGAGAAGGGAACAGTTTTATACTGTTGGTGGGACTGTAAACTAATACAACCTTTTTGGGAGGAAGTATGGAGAACCCTCAAAGAACTCAAGCTAGACCTCCCATTTGATCCTGCAATCCCATTACTAGGCATCTATCCCTATGGAAAAAAAATCCTTTTATGGTAAGGACAATTGTACTAGACTATTTATCACAGTTCAATTTATAATTGCCAAATTGTGGAAACAGCTTAAATGTCCACCAACCCAGGAATGGATTAACGAGCTGTAGTATGTATATATATATATATATCATGGAATACTATTCAGCCATTAAAAAGATGGAGACTTTACATCCTTTGGTTGGAAGCGGAACACATTATTAGCAGAGCATCATAAGAATGGAGAAGCAAGAATCCTATGTACTCAATTCTTACATGAGGACAGTTGATGACTTAATACCTGGTGGGGGATGAGGGAAGGGGAGAGCAGAGAGAGGGAAGGAGGGAGGGAGGTGTGGGAAGGGGGGAGAAGAGAGAGGAGAGGAGGTAGGGAAGTGGGGGGGGGTCACAGTGTGTGACACACCTTTTGGGGGCTGGACACAATTATAAGAGGGACTGTACCTAACAAATGCAATCACTGTAACCTGGTTCTTTGTACCCTCAGTGAATTCCCAACAATAAAAAAATAAAAAGAAAAGGAAGAAAAATGTGTGTTGGATTTTCTGAATCTCATCACGAGAGAGCAAAGAAGCTGACTTCCCAAAAGAATTTCTCTAAGTTTCAAGTAATGAATCATTTAGAAAAAACATCTGTTGCATCTAGAAATGGACTATTGGGAGAAAAAACATTCTCTGGAAAACAGAGAATTTGAACCTAAGTCACACACAGTTTCACAAATGGTTTCCAAGACTACAATAAAAAGGAGAATGGGACTCAGCCCTCATGGCTACCAGACCAGCGTTCTATGGCATCATGCCAGCTTTTTTGTTTCTGCTCTATTGTGAGCTCTGATCTTTAAAATTCTCCTGAGAGAATCAATCAGAAAGGAATCTTTAATGTTATTTTCATTTGATGACGCAGTACCCAAGCGCTGTTCTCTAGACTCAGCAGGCACACATATTTCTTTTTTTGAACTGTTGTTACATTGAAAATTAGAAGACCACCTATCTGAGACTGACTCTCAGTGGCATTATTATGTGACAGAAAAGTAGGAGGCTTGCCTGTCAGTCTAATTTGAATTCTGTTTTTGCTACTGACAAGCTCTGAGAATTTAGATAATTTGGATAAGTTACTTCCATTCAACAGAATGGGGTTTTCTCATATATCACATAAGGACCAATTCATCTACCTCAGAGAATTTTTTTTTTTTTTGTAAAGAATAAACGAGCATTTGATGAGCTCATTACAGAGCAGTCCTAAATGTTTCCCTTTTATCTTCACAGAACTCCGGGCTAAGTCTAATGAAATCTCCTGACAAAGGCTTGGAGGTAGGACAGAGTCAGAAAGCTTTACTGGTGGAAACACACCTTGGTTTCTTGTAGTGGTCCTTTAAACCCAAAGGTGGCCAGCACCAATTCTGTCTTTTTCTTATTCTTCTTTTGGATTTCGAATCACTTTAATGTTTATAGTACTTCCTAAGAAGTTTGGGTAATCTATAAATAAAGCTATTTGTTTAATCAGATTGAATGAGTATGAGCAATATCTTACCTTCTTATAATCACGTCTCAGGAGGAAAAGACATTCTTATTGCTCTTTCCTTTTGTTTGATGTTCAACTCACTGCTCTTTAGAGGCCAGTTTTTAAAAAGTCAAATTTCCCAGAGGGAAGTAAAATGCAGTGGAAATCAAGCAGGGGCTGGGTTGGGGGAGAAAGCAAGGGGCAAAAACCTATCCAATGGGTATGGTTAACACCATGGGGGTAATGAGCACACAGATAGCCTTGACGTATGTATTATAGAAGGAATCCATGTAACTAAAAACATCTATACTTCCTTAATATTCTGAAATAATTTTTAAGAAGTCCAATTTCTTTTCATTACTCTCTAGTTCACAGGTCCCTAATAACTGTGGGGACATATGACTTGGGGACATATTACCCCAACTTCTGTCTACCTTTCTTGAACTTTATGCTCAGTATTGGGAAGGAGAAGGCACCAGATGTATCACAAGTGAGAGTTCTTTAAAGGTGTCTTTTTTCTTGTTGAAAACTGATTTCCCAGTTCTGTCTGTACCTCTCAATGAATAGCAGCTCATATGGGAGGTCAGGGGAGAGATCAGCTCCTGGACTCTAGACGAGAGAGAAATTCAAGGGGAGCTGAGCAATGCTGAAGGAAAGAGGCAACTTTCCAGTGCCCTGTGGACATGATCCATGCAGCTGCCCAAAGGGTTTCAGGCTTAGATAGATTGTGTCCAAAAAGCAGGTCTTTGTCTGAAATAGCAAGTAAGCAAGCAAACAAACAAAAGTGAAGACTCTCACCAGAGGGTGGCCAGTGAGTACAATTTTAGGAGACTAGGGGAAATTCAGACAGAAATATCCATGTGTCAAGGCATAGTGTCCTTTTTAAAATTCTTTTTTAATTTTCAGAATATTACAGGGATACAAGTGTCTGGGCTATATGAATTGCCCCTGTAACAGTTTGAACCAAAGTTACAAGTGGGTCCCTCACCCAGATAGTGTGCATTGTACCCTCCAGGTGTGAACTCACCCCTCCCCTCCAGTTCCTTTCATCTGCTTGCTCTCCATTGACTTCTGCTACCACATGTGCACAGGAGTGTTGGTTAGTTCCCATTTAATAGTGAGTACATGTGGTGTTTGTTTTCCTTTCTTATGACACATAGAAGAATGGTCTCCAGTTCCATCCAGCTTGTTACAAAATGTATTTTATTAGTTCACCATTTTTTTAATGACAAGTACCACTCCAGGATACACCATCTACTCCTATTGATGGGCACTTGGGTTGATTCCACATTTTTATGATTGTGAATTGGTCTGCAATAAATATTCAAGTACATGTGTATGTTTGACAAAAAGATTTATTTTTTCTTTAGGTGAGTGCCCCAAAGTGGGATTACTATTCGAATGGCAGTTTTACTTCTAGTTCTTTGAGTTATCTCCATACTATTTCCCAAAGGGGTTTTTCCAGTTTGCAGTTCCACCAGTAGGGTGTAAGTGTTCCTTTCTCTCTGCATCCAGGATAAAATCCATTCTCACTGAAGTTAGGTGGCATCCCATTGTGGTTTTGGTTTATATTTTCCTGATGATTAGAGATGTTGAACATTTTTCCGTAAGTTTATTGGTCATTAGTCTATTTTCTTTTGAAAAGCTTCTGTTAATGTCTTTTGCCCACTTATTTATGGAGTTGATTTTTTTCTGGCTCCTTTGCTTGAGTTCTTTACAGATTCTGGTTATCAGCCCTTTATCAGTTGTATACTATGTAAATATCTTCTCCCATTTTGTAGGTTGTCTGTTTGCTCTATTGATTTTTTCCTTGGCTGTGTAGATGGCTTTTAATTTAATTAGGTCCCATATGTTAATTTTTCTTGTTGCTGTGATTGCCTTTGGGGTCTTCTTTATAAATTCTTTGCCTTTGCTGATGAATATAAAAATTTGTCCAATATTTTCTTCTAGAATTCTTATAGTTTTATGTCTTAGGTTTAAGTCTGTTATCCATTGTGGATTCATTTTTGTGAATGGTTGAGAGGTATTGGATTCTGTTCCTATCTTCTACATGTCCTATCTTCCCAGCACCATTTTTTAAAAAGTGCTTCTTTTTCCCAGTGTGTGTTATTTTATGCTTTGTCAATGATCAGATGGCAATATGAGGATGGTTTTATATCTGGTTTTCTGTTTTGATCCTTTGGCCTGTGTTCTTGTTCTATGCCAATACCATACTGTTTTGGTTACTATAGCTTCATAGTATGGCTTGAAGTCTGATAAAGGGATACCTCTTGTTTTGTTCTTTCACTTAAGGTTGTTTTGGCTATTTGGGCTCTTTTCTGGTTTCATATGAAACATAGAATTATTTTGCCAAATCTGAAAAATAATGGCAGTATTTTAATGGGGATTGCATTATATCTGTAGATCATTTTGGATAGTACAGGCACTTTGACAATGTTGATTCTACCAATCCATAAGCATGATATATTTTTCCATTTGTTTATATCTTCTGCAATTTCCTTCCTCAATATGGATTGTAAGGAAATTCAATGAAATACAAGAATATATAGAAACCCAATACAAAGAAAACACAAAAACACTGTAGCAAATGAGTGACAAATTCATTAAAGAAATGTAAATATTTATAAAAAAAATCATGCAGAGCTTCTGGAAATGAAAAATTTATTCAGGGAAATATAAAATACAGTCGAAGGCCTTAAGAACAGACTAGATCAGGCAGAAGAAAATTCTCAGAGCTGGAAGGCACTTTGGAATTAAAGAAGTCAGTTAAAGAGAAACAGAGAAATAGGAAAAAACAAAGCCTACAAAAAATATAGGATTACGTAAAGTGCCCTAAGATTAGAATCATATGCATCCCCGAGGTTGAAGAAGAAAATACACAAGGGCTGGAAAACCTATTTGAGAGAACACTTGAGGAAAATAGAAAGTGTGTGTGTATCTAAACATATTGAAAAATAGAAAAGGCACAGTACAAATATGGTATTATAATTTTATGGGACCAAAGTCATATATATGCCTCATCTTGGATATAAACATCACTATTCAGTGAGTGACTGTATATGTGTGTGTATATATATCTTTACATCTATTTATATATTGCACATGCATATCCTCCACACACACTCATGTATAAGTCTTACATATTAAAGTTTCAGCTAAGATGAGTTGTCCCCAGATAACTGTGGCAGAAGGGTTGCCTGATTTTCTGAAGACTGATGTCCAAGGACTGCACCTAGGAGAGGATGTTTCAAGAGTGTAAATAACATGTATGATAAATGGGCACTTCTGATTGTTGAAGAAATAAATGATTTAATTAAACTAATGTGCTACAATATTTGACTTTCTATCAGAAAAGTTATTAAGTCTCACTTCTCTCACCATATCCTAGATATGTCAACATCCAAAATTAAAAGAAAAATAACACTAAAAACATACGGGAATATTCGACCACTTTGATATGGGCAAGACTTTCCCAAACAATAAGTAAAACATACAAATTATAAAGGAAAAGATTAAAAAGTTTTTAAAGCTAAATTATTAAACTTCTTTTGTATAATAAAAGATACTGTAAAATAGCTGTCCCCAACTATTTCAGGACCAGGAATGGGTTTCATGGAAAATAATTTTTCTATGGACTGGAGGGAAGAGGGGAGGGTTTCAGGATGATCCAAGCGCCTTAGATCTTCCCGTCAGATCACCAGGCATTGGATTCTCTTAAGGACCATAACCTGGATCCCGCGCAGGCGCACTTTGCAGTAGGATTTTCGCTGCTAGGAGAATCTAAGGCTGCCGCTTGTCTGATTGGAGGTGGAGCTTAGGTGGTGATGCAAGTGGTGGAGAGAAGCTGTAAATATTGATGAAATTTCACTGATTGCTCTCCACTAAGTGTGGCCTGGTTCTTAACAGGCCATGGAATGATACCTATCCACTGGCAGGGCGTGGGGACTAAAGCCATAAAGCACAGAAAAAGGTAAACTTATCAAATGGGAAGAAATATTTGCTACCGTATGTGGAGGATACAATATACAAAAAGCTCCTATAAAGCTGTGAGAAAATGTAGGTAGTTAAAAAAATTCCAAAACCCATAAAAGATAACTTACAGAAAAAAAGAATACAAGTGGGAGGAAACAGAATATTTATATGCTGAGTTCCATAAGTGACAAGGAAACCACAATCTAAAATAATGTAGATTCCTTTGACCATCCACTGAGAAAGACCAACAGTGGTTCTCAATCCTCCTAATGCCACGGCCCTTTAATACACTTCCCGTGGGTCACGACCCACAGGTTGAGAATGTTGCAGAAGATTAATAATATTTAGTGTGAGTGGAAGTATAGAGGAATCATGGATTCTTGGTTAGAGATGTAACATTTTTGGAAGTCAATTTAACACTATATAATAAAATGAAAAATGCACAGGCCTTTTTGAAGCAGCAATTTCCTTTTGAAGGAATATATGCTGTCGGATTGCTGGAAGATGTGTAAAAACAATCTTTGCGATGATGCTTATTGAAGTAAAATGCTAGACAGTAAAATGCTAGAATTATCCAGCTGTCACCAATAGATGAATGTAGGTAAATCATGGTACGTCCATACAACAGAATAGTATGCCCTAGATCAGTATTCTCCAGCCTGAGTCATGGATGGCTCTCTTCTAAGAGGATTTTTAAAATTTGACTTCTAAAGTAACATGGAAATATCTTCAAATATAGGCTTTACGCATCCTATACAATAAATGAGAGAAATCCAGCTGTGTATTTCCATTCTTTAAGAAAAAAAAGCTTCAAGCTATATATTTATTCACATCTCTCTGAAAATAAAGAAAAGACAGTAAAAACACACATCAAACTGTTAATTAATAGTGGTTGTGTTTGGGGTTGGATTAAGAGGAAGGACTATTAAGCAATATTTGCATTTTTTTTACTCTGTATGTTTCTAGTTTGTTTTAATTATGTTTCAATAAGATTGTTTACTTCCTTGTTTAATTTAAAAATAAAAATTCTTTAGAAAAAGAAAAAAATACTTTTTTATTCTAGGATTTATTTTCATCTTAAAAAATATTTACCTTGAGATGAGAGTTACAGGATTTAAGTTGCAGACCAGGCCATACTTAATTAAATATATCAGTGTAAGATGAATTTTTTTATTAGTGATCTCTGAAACCAAGTATGACTCAACTCAGTATGTGCATGAGAAAGTCAAACATTTTTTGTTCGTTTTTTGAAGTGTTATTTGTCACTCTAGCTCGCTCTAAAATATTTATTCAGTAATTTATCTGCACTATACTCTATGTAGTGCTGCAGACAGAAAAAGTTCAGCATTCATTTCGTCACATATAAAGAGTACTTCATAAGAAAGTTAATAGTAGGAATCAAGGTACCTTAAAATCCACCCCAGTTGGAGCCCTAGGAAGAAATCAGAAGAGAAAACAGGAAGGGTTAAACCTCATGGTTGCCTAGCTTTCATTCTGACATAACAATTACATTATAGAATTCAGTTTTAAAGTTTGCAGAAACCACTATACATGTCCTTACTATTTGTTTTCCCCACAATTCTTTAAGATAAGGAGAACAGGAATTAATATCTTCATTTTACAGTTGAAACTGAAAGTTTGAAGTCTGTCGTGAGTGAAAAATCTGAGTAGTTTATGCTGCCAAGTGACAGAATAGTTTATGGTGTTTGTGTTTCTAAATATATATATGTAATATATATTTATATATATTTAGATAAATGCATATAGGCATATATATGCATGTATATATAAAGAAAAGGCACCATAAAAATATGGCATTACAATGTTATAGGACCTGTGTCATATATGTGGCTCATCTTCAGCCAGAAGACTATTAGGCAGTGCATAGTGATAAGACTTAGCAAAATACCTAGAATCTGGGGAGGGAGTATTCAAGGAAGTATTCAATGCTTGCTGTGCTGTTCTTAAAAAACTTCAGGCCAAATTAAGTAATAATTTATATAGTACAAATTAGGTCATATCAAGAATCGAGTCATTTCAATTTTTTCAGGGCAGGCAGGATTAGCATTAGCAGTGCTGGGGTGGGCAGCTATTGTCACGCTATTGATGGGAGGGGGAATCAGAGACATATCTGCCCTTCTTGGGTGTATTCTTTCATCTTCCCCGGAAATTCTCTTGGAGTGACTTGCATGGTCCTTTGCCTTCAGGTGTGTATGGCAAATAAATTAATGGCTCATTGGATGGTGTGGTTTCCCCTTTTCTGCTTCTTAAAAAAGACATTTAAAACGTAGAGTAAAATTGCAAGACAAGAACAAGGAACTCCTGTATTTTCATTCATATATATGTGTGTGTGTGTGTGTACTATATACACACATATCTCTATTTGAAAGTAAGTTGGTGACATCATGCCCCTTTACCTCTAAATACTGCATTGTGGGAAGGGAGGGGAAGGTAGAGGATGGGTAGAGAGAGGGTAATTGGTGGGATCACATCTATGGTTCATCTTAGAAGGGCACATGTGAATTTTTCTAAATGTAAAATATAAATGTCTTAACACAATAACTAAGAAAATGACATGAAGGCTATGTTAACCAGTTTGATGAAAATATTTCAAATTGTATATAAAAACAGCACACTGTACCCCATGACGGTATTAATGTACACAGCTATGATTTAATTTAAAAAAAAACTTGAAA
>CAUYQV010121074.1:0-10182 GCA_963574575.1 Galagoides demidoff
CCTGTGGTCCCAGCTACTTGGGAGGCGGAGGCAGGAGACTCGCTTGAGCCCAGGAGTTGGAGGTTGCTATGAGCTGTGATGCCATGGCACTCTACCCAGGGGGATAGCTTGAGGTTCCGTCTCAAAAAAAAAAGAAGAAGACACTCTTTTTGTTAGCAGCAAGCAGAATGTAAGAATATCACATGCTTAAAAATCACACAGGCTCTGTATTCAAATTCCAGCTTTGCCATTACCCAGCTGTGTGACTTTGAGCAAGTTTCTGTATTTAAGTTTTAGCTTCCTCAACTATCAAATAGGAAAATCATTCTCCCACCTCTCAAAATCGTCATGGAGAATATGCAATTATACGTGCAGCACACAGGATGCGCGAAGCAAAGGGCAGTGATAAGTCCTGCCTTACAGGAACTTAACTTTTCACAATTCCAAGAATCTTTGCCACCCTTGATATTAATACCATGTACAGCAAAAAATATTCAACCTTTTGAAGAGTCTTTTGGATGCTTTTCAAAGATAAGATTCTTATTAATGCAATAAAAAACTGTTATTGGTAACAGGTCATTTGTTATCAGTATCGATAATTTCTAATGCACTACACACAGGTTCACATCTTACCTGGCAGCTACAAAGGCTCCAATAATCATTGCAAATACAGTCATTTTAATACCCCAAGAAAAAGTCTTCCTACAAAATAAAATAATTTAAAAATACACACATGACTTTAGTTATTCACACAGACTCATTTTACAATACAGGCCAAAAAAATTCTGATATTTTTTTCCTCAAAAAACTACAAGTAATCACATCTTAAATGTTTCTGAGAAACTGGATATTTAACAGTCACCTACCAATGGGGGGGTCAGGGACAGACCCCACCGAGCGGTTTTTCACGTTTGATTATTCTGGACAACTGAACATACAAAAACAAAACCTCTCAGCAGGGTCAGTCCCTGACCACCCGCTAATATTTAAAAGAACCCTCTGATGAAGCAAAAACCCATTTTGTTGTATGAATAATTATAACTCTTTGTTTTTCTTATTATTACAGTTTGTTATTAATTACATCCTTTTGTGGATGTAATCTTAATTATTTGTTACTATTCGTAATTAATAATTCAAACTCAATTGGATTAATATTACTGAAGTTTGAATTTTTGTAAGTCAGAACTGCTTTAAAGAAAGGTTAGACACAAAAGGAGCTTAGACATGAACACTCATCCCACAAACCCTATTTAAAACTATTCAACGCCTCCGATTCTGACCCAGCCGCTCCCAGTGGCAACAATTGGTAGAGACATTCTACAAGGTGACCCTCCTGCTCAGACAGGCTTCCCCTGCAGTTCCCGGCCTTCCCAACTCTCACGCCTGCACACCACCCATCTCCATAGCAAGGAGAAGGGTGCTTACACTTCTCAAAGGTTGAAGCTCCTTGGAGGAGCTCAGGATACGTGAGATATTAAAATTACTGGTCTTATTTCTATCAAAAAATTGTTTAAAGAATAGGTAAGTTGGAAATTTAGCTCACTTGAGTAAAATTCCTTCAGCAAACATTGTAAACAGGATGGAGAACCTTCTGAGAACAGTAAACATGGGCAAGCTGCAAAAAAAATACAAAAGATAATTACGTGAGATAAAATTTAACTGTTTTTTAAACCAAGATTTTCATATTGGTAGTTTAAAATAATGCTGTAGTGTCTGCCTACTCCTTCCATTGTGGATACTCAATGCTAATGAATTAATTGATTAAACTCTCAGTTCTCTCTAAAAGTCATTCTTATTTGAAAGCCTAAAAGCTGCTTTTAAAAAACTACCAGAAGTGGAAAACATTAACTATTAATCTTGTTTATCTTACTCTGCTAATTACACAAACGCCCTAAACTGCACCAGGTCAGCCCTTAATAGAAAAAGGCTCCTTTCTCATCTCTTCACTGTCTGACCTCCCCCCCAGTCCCTAGGCCACCCAAAAAACACCTGTGAAAATCTTACCCCAAGAAATTCCTTGACTGTCCTTTTGTGGATATAATTTTGTCTTCCTCTAAATTCCCAGAGCGTTTTGCTTACACTAATCAAGCACACAGCCTCTTGAACCTATCTTATCTCACTCCAAGGTGCCTCATACTCAGCTGGCAATCCAAGACGGGGCGTGAATGGATGGGTGGGTAACAACAGATGAAACAGCAGACTGTGTGTGTACAAGCAGAACTTCACAGCAGAGGCCTGAATTTCTTTCCAAGTGGGTAATGAGATGGAAAAGGATGTCCGGCCCATGATAAATGTTATTTCCCCAGAGATATCATTTTGGTCATTCTGTCAGTTTTCTTTGATTTTAAAAAAGGAAGAAATAAAATATACTTTGTCTCTGAAACTCATAGTTCTCCCCATTCTGTTTTATAATCATCCAATATGCCAGCACTTTAACTCATGTGAAGTGGTGAAGCCATGGGTTCTCTCAAGCAGCTTCCCTGTGAGTGTTGTTTTGGGGAGTTTTTTTGTTTATTTTCTTTAAGAGACAAGGTCTCCTTCTGTCCCCTAAGCTGGAGTGCAGTGGTTTGATCACAGTGCATTATAACCTCGAACTCCTGGGCTCATGAAATCCTCCAATCTCAGCTTCCAAAGTAACCGGTACTACAGGAACATGCCACTACACTCATTTTTTTTTTTAATTGTTTGTACAGACAGGGTCTCACTGTTGCCCGGTCTAGTTTCAAATTCCTGGCCTCAAGCAATCCTCCTACCTGGGCCTCACAAAGTGCTGGGACTATAAGGGTGAGCCTCCTTGCCTAGCCTGTTACTGTTTTAACATCACACACCCAATGTACACTACACTCCTTAATCGGAGAAGCCAGCAATTGGGAGATTAGTGGGCAGTAATGTGGACATGGAGTAGAGACCCATGGCTTCTTTCTGAAAGTGAACACACTACTTATGCCACTGTACTGCCATGGCACAGTATTATATTTGAACAGGGTTCTCCCTAATGTTACCTCACTGCATGTTAAAATAAAAACTGCAAAAGTTCTCATGCCTACCCTCTTTTTATATTTTAGGCAAATTTTACACAGCAAAATATTTATAAACTATAAAGAGATAAAATCCCAGAAGCTCAGCATATATCCTTCACCATTACAAGTCTAGAAAAATAATGCAAATCTCCTAACACAGCATTTTATAAGACTTCTAACCTTAAAGTGAAGGAGAAAAAGCAAAACATACAAAAAACTCCTTTTTCTTATCAAAGGAGCTTAAGCTAAAACCTTCGGTGCAACCTTCATTGTTTAGTAACAGAAACTTTCTGGTCCTTTCACTTTTTCCGAACCAATAACAAAGTGTTAAATATTTGACATTCAAGTACAATTTCAAGAGTACATTATATTAACCTCACTAGTAAAATAAAGTCATCCATACTTCAGTTTCTTTGTGCTGAACAGTCCCGTGATTTGGTTCCCAAAATATAGTAGAGGTAGTGGAAACGTCTAGAAAATTTAAAAAGGGATAACAAAACTCAATAATAAAGAGCAAAACAAGGTCCTTTCAAACAGAAACAGTCTTGTTTATATGATAAAATTCTTTCGACTTAAACTTAGTTTTTAAGTTTTCTCATCCACAGTTTTGACCCCCACGAAACACCCAAAGAACATTAATCTTGGATAAACTATGTCAGAAAGAGAAAGACAGGGATGAAACAGAAATATGAATATGATCAATGTGGGACAGAAGCATCATTTGCTTTAAGGAATGATAATGTTGGCCCACCGCTCTAATGTCAGCAGAAAGAGGAAAGGCCTTTCACCTACGTGCAGACTCAAGCAGAGGCCCACAGAGCACGGTATGAGTTAACCAAAGAATCACGGACGCCGGGCGCACAGGCCGGAGTCGGCGGGGACACGACTACCCAGTGTGCAGTAATTAAAACAGAAGAAGGTTCCTAGGTTGGCTTTTCTCTCCCCCTTAACTTAAAGAGTGTGCAGGGCTTTTTTTAGCACATGTTACTACATTTATTTGCCTTCATTATCCCCACTCTAGATTGGGTACTGCGATTTTTAAGTATGCAGGGCACTAAACATACAGCGACCTCATTTCATAAAATAAAAGTATTACTTGTTACTTTTCTCTCACCTTTCGAGGTACATTTCTATCAAGGTCAGGAAACTTGACTACTCTGAGAGCCTTTCCCACCCAGAGCACTGCCACAGTGGCCACCATCTGTAAACAGAGAACACAGGTTCACTGTTCCGCACATAAAGACACACACAGAAGCCCCAACGACACAGCCGCGCAGTGTGAGGGCGCCAACTCACCTGGCCGAGGCCCACGCAGAGGGAGGAGGGGAATCTACAGAAAGGGCAAAGAGAACAAAGTCAGAAGAACCGAGCGCGGCTCTGTGGGTCCCAGGTGTGCATCGCATCTCTGCGCACCCTGAAACCAGCCGCGCCAACACTTGCCCTTCCACGTACAAATCTGGGGAGGAAACTCGCCGCGGGCTGTCAGACCTCCCCGCTGATTCGTAGCCTCGGGCAGCCCCTGTATCGGCCTGCCCGAGTCTACGACTGAATAGGCTGCCCGCAGCGGATTCCCATTAAGATCGATCTCCGCAACCGTTTCACACCTTGTAAAAGAAAATCCTGCCCCCGAGTCACAGCAACAGCGTGAGGACGCGCGAGTCCCCCGCGGGCTGTCAGCGGGCGCGGCGGCACGGGGACCCCGGCGGGAGCCCGTGGAGGGAGGAGGGCGCGTCTCTGCCCGTCCGGCCCGCACCGGGCCCAGCCCCAGCCCGGTCCCCGGCCCGCCGCCCCCGCCCCTCACCCGGAGCCCCGCGGGCAGCAGACCAGCCCCGGGCGCGGCCTCCTGCCGGCCCGAGCGCGCCGCCCTCCGCGGCCCAGTGCGGGGCGCCCCGGCCCGGCCCTACCTGTAGCCGGTGAGCACGCTCTTGTTCACCACCACGATGAGGAAGGAGCTCAGGCCGTAGAAGGCGGCGGCCAGCAGCTTCAGCAGCGCCGTCAGCGTGCCGGCCGGCGCCATGCCCAGCTCCTCCTCATCGCTGCGCGCGGAGGGCTCGGCGGGGGCTTCTCCTTTAACCCGGGCCCGCTGACGTCTGCGAACTTCCGCCATGGCGGCGGCGGCGGCGCGGGCCCGCGAGGGGGGCGCAGGCCGGGACCGGCGGCGGGACCGGGCGGCGCGGGGACCCGAGGCGACGACGGTGGCGGCGCGCGCGGGACTCGCGGAACCCGGGCCTGCGGTCGGGGCTGGCTGCGCGCTCGCCACCGCGGCTCCCAGTGCGGCCCGCCCGTCCCCGCCCAGAGGCAGGGACGCCGAGGCTCACGCCCTCGGGGACTTTGACCGGGCATGGGGCGACGCTGGGTCACAGGGCGGGGGCCGCGCGGGCTTGGCCCGGGCGGGGTTGGATAGGCCGGGGAGGGGGCGGCGGCGACCCCGAGCCCGGGGCGCAGAGGAGGGTCCGGGAAGCATTGGGGGCACCGGGGCGCCGCGGCGGCCTCGCGCCTGCGCACTGGCCTGCGCCGGGCTGCCGGGGCTGCGCTCGCCGGCCCGGGGAGGTTAGTGTCGGGGTGGGGGTCGGGGGGGGGGCGCTGGACGGCCGTATTCTCCAGACAACTACCGCGGAGAAGCGCAGACCCCCGCCCCTCTGTCTCCGGTGGCTGAGGAGTACTTGGGGCAGTGTCTAGTGTCTAGACTCATTTTGGACGCTATTTTGGTCTCTCTTACAAAGGGTCAAATCCCAAATCCAGAAGTATTAGGTGTGGATCAGCTTTCGCTCTCCCCCAGAGGGTCTAAACCTTCTTCTAACCTTCCAAGTGTTAGAATTGGATCAACAGTAAAAGCTCAACAAGCCTTTCATTCCGCACGCCTCGGGTTCCTTACACTTTGTGAATATGGAAAACACCAAACCACGCTTTCTCTGCAGATCATGGAGGAGGTCTTCCTTTAAGGCAAATGTTGACATATCCAGAAAAGTAGCAAGATAATTAAGTTCTCCCCCCACCTCCATCATCCCCTCAAGCTGTGTGCGCTTGGGGCCAAGTGGATGACGTCTAGGTGCGGTGGCTCCCGCCTGCACCTCCAGGGCCACTATTCGCATTTACTCCCTAAACCACAGATAGGTCATCTCCTGCTACAGGGTTAGGCTTCCTCGCGCGTCTGTCTTTCCCGTCGTATTTCCTCCATCTGGGAGGCTTTTTCTCTCCCTCTCCTCTCTTATCTCAACGAAGAAGTCTTGCTTTTCCTTTACGGTTTAAGCAGAACACTGCCCCCCCTCCCACCCCATCTTTGAACACCCCCTTTTATGGCGTATCTTAGTCTGTGGATGCAGCTATAACAAAATACCTCCGACCGAGTAATTTGTAAGGAACAGAAATGTATTTTTTCACAATTCTGGAGGCTGAAAACTCCACGATCAAGGTGCTGGCAGATGATCGTCTGGGGAGGGCTGATCTCTCTGCTTCCAAGACGGTGCCCTCCTCGGCCTCCCGGGACAGGAGAGGCAGAGGGCCCCAGAAGGCACACACTGAGCGAAGGCCCTGATCTCACTGTCAGGGCAGAGCCCTCTGCCTTAATCAGCTAGTGAAGGCTGCACCTCTTAATAAGAGCACATTGGTGATTGAGTTTCAACAACTAAATGCCGGGGACACATTCAGACCATAGCCCCCCTGTGGGAAGCTACAAATCAAGGCCACCTCCCAGTCCACCCTTCAGAGCAATTCTGGAACTCTTTTTCTGGAATGGCCATTGGAGCTGTCATCACCCAAGGTCTGACAATTAAATTTGTGAACTCGTCCTAGAGAAAGGACATGGGGCGACATGGGGCGACATTGGGTCACAGGGCTTTGAAGGGTGGACTCAGTGCTGGTGTCAGTGCACGGCTTTCCAAGGGGAGTCCTTGGAAGCTGACTGCCGTGGTGTTCAGCAGTGAGGTGTGTAGCACTTTTTCTAGGATAACTTCTCGAACTTAATGTTAAGAAGAACCTTACATACATTTATACACGTTTTCACTTTTATACATATCTGGTATATGTTTAGGAAAGAACACTAATCTTCAAACCAGATGCTGCTCCTGACACTACTTTTGTGACTTTGGGCCAATTACTGGACTTCACTGGACTTCAGTTTCCTCATCTATAAAATGGGGGTAACAATAGTACCCACCCCATAGGGTCGTGGTAAGAATTGAATGATTTGGCTCAGCGCCAGCCACATACACTAAGGGTGACAGGTTCAAATCTAGCCCGGGCCAGCTAAAAACAATAATGACAACTGCAACAAAAAATAGCTGGGTGTTGTGGTGGGCTCCTGTAGTCCCAACTACTTGGGAGGCTGAGGCAAGGGAATCGCTTAAGCCCAAGCATTGGAGGTTGCTGTGAACTGTGACGTCACAGCACTCTACCAAGGGTGATGTAGTGAGACCCTGTCTCAACAACAACAACAAGAAAAGAATTGAATGATTTAATAAATATAAAGTGCCTAGAACATAATAGAAATACTTCAAAGTGTTCATCATAATTACTATCATTACATTATTATTACACAACGGTTAGCACTTCAGTTCCTAGTCTTTCAAAGTCTTTCTGTGGCAGCCCATAAACTTACCTCATTCTTTTCAAAGGCTGAAGAGCCTTCCGCTAATTAGACATATCACATCTCATGTAACCTTTCCTGTGGACATTCAGGTTATTGTCAGTTATTATCAGTTTTTACTTCATGAAAATAATGTTTGCGAATTCACTTTTGTACAGGTAAGAGTTTCTAGAAATGGAATTGTTTAGTTAAAGGTTACTTTTTTAAAAAATTAGTAGAATTAACAAATTGATGTCCACAGACATCGTACTAATTGTATGTTCCCACTAACTCTCTGGAAGTGAAACCCTTTTTTACGAGGTCGGAGGCAGCAATGGAGAACACAGAGGGAGATTAGATAATAGTTCAAGTTCTGCCCCGAGGAGGTGTGAAGTTGCTGCAATAAGTCAACTGCAGCTGCCCCAGATAAAAACAAATCTGGGAGTACTGACCCAGGAGAGTACTGTTGCTTCTCTCAGCATGACTAGGTGGTTTATTAACTAGCACTAAAGACCTGCCCTAGGCCACACGCTGTGTTGGATTTTGTCAACACCTGTACTGGTTTGATTGCCGTGGACTTCTAGTAAAACACTATGCGGTTTAAGGGAGTCGGCCTTCTCGTTAGGTGGCCACATCATAGCAGGATTTTATCTCTTTCTCATAGTATAGGTCAGCGGTTCTCAATCTATGGGTTGTGACCCCTTTGGAGGTCTTCTGCATATCAGATATACACATTACAATTCATAACAGTAGCAAAATTACAGTTCTGCAGTAGCAACGAAAATAATTTTATGGTTGGGGGTCATCACCACGTGAGGAACTGTATTAAAGGGTCGCAGCATTAGGAAGGTTGAGAACCACTGGTATAGGTACTTAGACTTTGGGATAGTTTTTGTTGTGTTAGGTACTCAGATATGTTTCCTAACCTCAGGACTATTAGTCAAAGAATTATATATGAGAGATTTATATGTTACTTGGTGAATATGAATAAATATTGAAACATGTATCAGGAATATGATTGGAAAGACTGCATTCAATGTTCTCACTGAGGTACAAGTCTATTCTCTTTGGAAAGATCAGCTTTGTGGGTTGATACAGTCTATATCTTGCTGGGTAGAATTACTAGCAGAAAAACCTTTGTAATTAAGCCATGTCTTTTTATTATTATTATTTTAGAGACAGAGTCCCATTTTGACACCCTCGGTAGAGTACCATGGCATCACAGCTCACAGCAACCTCCAGCTCTTGGGCTTAGACAATTCTCTCGCCTCAGCCTCCTAAGTAGCTGGGACTACAGGCACCTGCCACAACAGGCGGCTATTTTTTGGTTGTAGTTATCATTGTTGTTTGGCAGACCTCAGGCTGGGTTCGAACCCACCAGCTCCAGTGTATGTGGCTGGTGCCCCACCCACTGAGCTACAGGCACCGAGCCACCCAGTTCTTTTTCACTGTCAGCCTAGTTCATACCCAGTGCACTGCTGTGTTCACTGCTGATTGCTTGATAGTCAGGGAGCAACGATCATGCGTGTTTCCTGTTTCCATGGCACTTTTAAAATTCTGAGAACTGAAGAGCATAGAGCTTCTCTGTGGTGCCTTGTACTTTTCCTCTGTTGGGATGGACGAAGGAGCTTATTGATCAGTGATAGCGAGCCTGGCAATGGGCTACTATTATGATTCATTATCGTGTTTCTTCCTTCCCACTCTAGGAAGTAGCACGATGAAACAACTCAGGAAAATGGGGTGAGGGGTACAGCTCCAAGGGACTGTGCACAGAGCTGGCCCTGGTTCTGTCCAGCACGCAGTCTGTCCCCTCCACTAGACAATCCTGCCTCAGTTGGGGCAAGAGGACATACCAACTTTTTCTTTTTTTGAGACAGAGTCTGGGTGGAGTGACCTGGCGATATCGTAACTCACAGAAATCTCACACTCTTGGGCTAGAGGGATCCTCCTCCCTCAGCTTCGTAAGTAGCTGGGACTATAGGCACCCAACACAATGGTTGGCTAGTTTTTCTATTTTTAGTAGAGTCAGGGTCACACTCTTGCTCAGTTGGTCTCCAACTCCTGAGCTCAGGCAATCCACCTGCCTCGGCCTCCCAGCGTGCTGGGATTACAGGCGTGAGCCACCACCCCTGATCAGATATACCTACTTTTAAAAGAAATTCTAGCAATGTCAATACTTCCTTTGATTACCAAGTTTAGTGTTTACCAACCCTATGAAGAATAAGCAGATAAAGGAACAGCAATCTATTGAAGTCAGCCTCTTCCAGACCTGCTTTACCCCCTCCACTACACTGAAGCTGCTCTCCCCTAAGTCACCCACACCCCTGGGGGACTGCTGGAGCTGCTAAGTCACCCACACCCCCAGGGGACTGTTGAAGCTGCTGACCTCTAAGTCCCCCGTGGCCTCTGTGGGGACTGCTGGAGCTGCTGACCTCTAAGTCACCAGCGGCCTCCGTGGGGACTGCTGGAGCTGCTCACCCCTAAGTCACCCACACTTCCGGGGGACTGCTGGAGCTGCTCACCCCTAAGTCCCCTGCGGCCTCCGTGGGGACTGCTGGAGCTGCTGACCTCAAAGTCACCAGAGGCCTCCGTGGGCACTGCTGGAGCTGCTAACCACTA
>CAUYQV010121081.1:0-15237 GCA_963574575.1 Galagoides demidoff
AATGGCCAGGCGTTGTGGCGGGCGCCTGTGGTCCCAGCTCCTTGGGAGGTGGAGGCAGGAGACTCACTTGAGCCCAGGAGTTGGAGGTTGCTATGAGCTGTGATGCCATGGCACTCTACCCAGGGGGATAGCTTGAGGCTCTGTCTCAAAAAAAAAAAAAATACAAATTTATAGAATGTTACAAAGTATGCATTCGATATGAAAGGCAAAAGACATAATAGGTGACCCAGGGGAGAAAATAAAGAAGTACAAAAAAAAAGGTCCAAAATCACTTAAAAATATGAAGAAAATTTCTGAAACTAAAGATTTAGACTTGAAGATTTAAAAGAAAAATAATAAAGCAAGTCATGTGCAAAAATGCTATATATTATTTTGGGTTTTTTTGTTTTGTTTTGTTTTGTTTGTCTTTTGAGACAGAGTTGTCACACTCCACAGAGGGTACAGTGTCCTAGCATCATAGCTCACAGTAACCTCAGACTCATGTACTCAAACGATCTAGTATCCTACGTAGCTGTAACTGCAGCTGCCTGCCATAGCCCTAGCTAGTTTTTCTGTTTTAATAGAGATAGGGTCTCCCTCTTGCTCAAGCTGGTCTTGAACTCCTGAGTTCAGGCAATCTACCCACTTCAGCCTCCAAGAGTACTAGGTTTACAGGAGTGAGCCACCACCCCCAGCCTGTAAAGACATTTTGTTTAGCTTCTTCTATAATAGCACTCAACGTCAGAACACAAGAGAGTAAAATCTTAAAATTTCTGACAGAAAGGAAGGTGGGATAATACATTTATATGTGGGCATTTTACCTTTCTTTCTTTTTTTTTTTTTTTTGCAGTTTTTGGCCGGGGCTGGGTTTGAACCTGCCACCTCCAGCATATGGGACTGGTCCCCTACCCTTTTGAGCCACAAGCACCACCCCATCTTTCAGCAAACATTATCTACTAACCTCCAACATCAAAAATACAATGTATATGAAAATTCTAGTTGATGATAAACTGTAATAGACTACAGATTAATCAAACTGAAGAAGCCAAGTATGGATATGTTATGGTAAAGAAATTTTGAACTCATGTAATTATATAACTAATATAAAACTAATACTCAACTATGTAACTAATACAAAACATACTAAAAAGGTGGGAATTACAATTTAATAATTGCAAATAAGTGTTACATAACTAAACAGAATGATATAGAGGAGAAAAACATAAGATAATTTTGTCATTTTTGTCAAGAATTTCATATATTTTAATATTGAAAAATAATGTTAAGGCTGAGCGCTCATACCACAGTGGTTACAGCATCAGCCACATGCACTGAAGATGGTAGGTTCAAACCCAGCATGGGCCAGCCAAACAATAATGACAACTACAACAACAACAGCAACAACAAAAAATAGCCGGGCATTGTGGCAGGTGTCTGTAGTCCCAGCTACTTGGGAGACTGAGGCAAGAGAATCACTTAAGCCCAAGAGTTTGAGGTTGCTGTGAGCTGTGATGCCACAGTACTCTACCAAGGGTGACAGAGTAAGACTCTGTCTCAAAAAAAAAAAAAAAAGAAAAGAAAAAGAGAAAAATCATGTTAACAAAACACATAATGAATGTATTATCTTAAGGATTATACATACTTAAAATATTATACATATTTTAATAAGCTTATACATTTCATTAGATACTTATATCCTTTGTTATAAAGAAATATTTATCAAAAATTTATCAACCCCTTAATTTGACCTTATTTTATAAAATATATTTTACTTAATTGTTCATATTAAAATCATGTATAATACAAATCTCAGGTTTTAAAATTATGTCTACTTTGCTTTGTGTTTTTATAGACATAAGCTTGGTACAGTGTTATTCAATTGTTAACAAATAATTTTATTTCAAGGAGTCTTTCAATCCATCTTTTTTTCTTTTTCCTTTGCACTTGCTTAAACTACTTTAACTTTTTTTTTTTTTGTACTGTTTCAGGTGACTTAAGAGTACAAAACTTAGGTTAAAATATTTGCATTTTCTTAGGTATAGTCCCTCTTGCAATTGTGTTCTGCACCCAAGAGATGTGCCATACCCCCTACCATTGTGCCCATTAAGTGAGAGCACACCCTTCCCCTTATCTTCTCCCCTCTCCCTGCTTCCTTGCTTCCCATTCCCCTACCTTGAATTGATTTCAGTTTTTATCTTATATGAGCATGTAGAAGATTATCTACTGACTTCATATTAGAATTGAGTGCTAATAATACTAATATTCTTGCTCCTCTATTCTTGTGATACTTTACTGAGAAGAATGTATTAACTCCATCCAGGTTAATACAAAAGATGTAAAGTCTACGTCTTTTTTAATGACTGAATAGTATTTCATGGTATACATATACCACAGCTTGTTAAACTATTCCTTAGCTGATGGGCATTTAAGTTGTTTCCACATTTTGACAATTGTAAATTGTGCTGTGATAAACAATCTAGTGCAAATGACCTTATGATAAAATGATTTATTTTCTCTTCTGGGTAGATGCCTATTAGTGTGACTGTGGGGTCCAGAGAGAAGTCCAATTTGAGTTCTTTGAGGATTCTCCATTCTTCTTTCCAAAGAGGTTGTATTAGTTTGCAGTCCCACCAACAGTGTAAAAGTGTTCCCTTCTCTTTGCATCCACACCAGCATCTACAGATTTGGGACTTTGCTATGTGGGCTAGTTACTCTGGGGTTAGGCAATATCAAAGGGTGGTTTTAATTTGCATTTTGCTGATTATCAGGAATGATGAGTATTTTTTCATGTTTGTTAGCCATTCATCTGTTTTCTTCAGAGAAGGTTATGTTCATATCTCTTAGCCAGTGCTAGATGGGATTGTTTGCTCATTTTTGTTGATTAATTTGAGTTCTCTGTAGATTCTAGTTAAGAACCCTTTTTGTAATAGTCAGAAATAGTCTCTTGGATCTCTGTGATATCAGTTGTTATTTCTCCCTTTTTTTTCTGATTGAGGTTATTAAAGATTTTACTTTTCTATTTCTAGTTAATCTGACCAATGGTTTATCAATTTTATTTGTATTTTTGAAGAATAAACTTTTTGTTTCATTAATTTTCTGAATGATTCTTTTGTTTTCAATTTGATTTATTTCTGATTCAATTTAATTTCTTTCTTTTCTTCTACTAGGTTTGGGATTTGATTGCTCTTCCCTTTTCATTTCTTTTAAGATGATTCATTAGCTCAATGATGTGCTCTCTTTCTGTTTTTCTGATGGAGGCATCTAATGTGATAAATTTCCCTCTTTGGACAATTTTTGCAGTGTCTCACAGGTTTGGTTGCTTGCATCTTCATTGTTGTTATATTCAAGAAAGTTCCTTTATCTCATCCTTGACCTAACTCATCCTTCATAGGTTTTGATTTCCACATCTTTGTGTGGGGACAAAAATTTTTGTTGAAGTTGCATGGTCTGAGAAGATACAAGGTATAATTTCAATTCTTTTAATTTTGTTGAGGTTTGATTTGTGCCCTACGATATAATTGATTTTGTTTGGAGAACGTTCCAAGGCCTGTAAGAAGAACATATCTTCCTTAACTTTGAGATAATGTGTTCTATATATGTCTATTAAGCACAGTTGTTCTAGGATCACATTTAAGTCCCTTGTGTCTTTGTTTACTTTCTGTTTAGAGAATCTATCTAGCTCTGTAAGAAAATTATTAAAGTCTCTAATATAGTGTTATAGGATAGCATATTTTTCAGATCAATTAAGTTCTGTTTCATAAATCTGGGAACATTTAATTTGGGTGCATAAATATTTACAATTGGAATGTCTTCTTTTTGTATTGTTCCCCTGACCAAAATGAAGTGTTCATCTTTGTCTTTTTTTACCTTAGTTGCTTTAAATCTATTAGTATCTGAAAATAAGATTATGACTCCTACTTTTTTCTAATTTCTATTTGCATGAAATATTGCTTTCCATCCCTTCAATCTGAGTTTTGATTTGTCCTTTGAGGATAGTTGTATTTCCTATAGGCAGCATATGGATGGCTGGTACTTTTTTAACCAATCAGTCAGCCTGTGCCTCTTCAGTGGGGAATTCAAGCCATTAACATTTATTGAGAGATTGTAAGTGTGGAGGAGTTCTATTCATCTTATTTTTTGTACGTCCATTGCTTAGTTTTATTCTTTGCATCATTGTGGAAGGTAGGTTTTGTCCTTTAGTTTCTGGATATTTAGTTTGCTGGTGATCTATAGTGATGGTCAGTGTGGAGAATGGGTCTAAGTATTTTCTGTAGAGCTGCTCTTGTTACAAACCTCTTCAATGTTTGCATGTCAGTAAAAGATTTTATATCTAATGCTTAACTTAGTAGGATATAAAATTCTGGCCTAAGAATTGTTTTGTCTAAGAAGATCAAAGGTAGATGACCTTTCTCTTCTGGCTTGAAAAGTCTCATTTGAAAAGTCTACTATCACCCTAATGGGTCTGTCACTGTGTCAATTGGTGCTTACTCTTGGCTACTTGAATTTCCTCTGTCATCTTGACTTTTGACAATATGATTGTGACTCCTCCTTTGTTCTGATATCCACTTGCATGAAATATTATTCATGACAATGTGTCTTGGAGAAGCTCTATTTGAGCTGAGATGGCCTGTAGTTCAATATCCCTCTGAAGGGAGTATGACAAAATCTTGTGTGATACTTGGGAAATTTTTATTTATAATATCCTCCAGTAGGGCTTCTATTCCTCTGGGATGTCCTTCTTCCTCTTCTAGGATACCTATAATTCTTATGTTTGAATGTCTCATGAAGTCCCCTAATTCTCTCAGTAAACATTCTTCTTTTTCTTTTTTTTTTTTTCTGTCTCTTTAACTGCCTGTATGAGCTTAAAAAGTTTACTCTCTATCTCTGAGATTCCTTTTTCTCCATGGTCTAGTGTGTTATTGATACTTTCTACTGCACCTTTAAGTTCCCTGATTGACTGCTTCAATTCTTTAAGCTCCACCATATCCTTTCTATAGTATTCATATCTTTCATCCATTATTTGTTTCTGGTTTTGGATTTCCTTTTCGTTATTTTCCACTCTCTCAGTAATTTCCTTCATTATTTTTAACATACATATTTTAAATTCCCCTTCTGTATTTTCTAACATTGCTTTATAGGTAGAATCCTCTGTCGTAGCTATCTCATGATCCCTTAGGGAGGTTGCTTTGTTCTGGTTTTTAATGTTGCCTGGGTTTTTCTGTTGGTTCCTCCTCATGTGTGTTTTCTTCTTGTCCACTTCTTTCCCTTACTTTTTCTTTTCATTTCCTCCATCTCTTTAAGTTACTTTGTCTCTGTGCTTAGGTTGAAATGTCTTTTGGGTACAGGACTAAAATGTAGAGAAGAGTGAAGAGCAAGAAAGGAGAAAAGATAGAAGAAGAGAAAAGGAAAGGGGAGTAAAAGGAAAGATTGGCAAAAAGAAGAGAACAGAAAGAGAGAGACAGGAATAATAGTGGTGCTCAGTGGGTGCTTTGATCCACATCCATATTCCTAACCTCTGAGGAGCTAGGTTGGTTGGATCCCTCCAAGTCAGGAACATTTTATCAGTCTGAGCAAAGACAAGACCCCATCTCCACCAAATATAGAAGAAAAGAAAAAGAAAGAAAGAAAAAAAGATCAGCAGTCTGTGGCAGTGGGACCTACTACCATGGTGTCCTTACAAAGACTGAGCTAAAAGAACTCTGAAAGAGACCTTGATCCAAGCCAATGCTGTAGTACCAGAGTGAGTCTCTGTCCCATAAATGGAATACAATTTGACAAAGAATAAAATAGATAAGAAGAAATAATAATAAAAGTATATAAAGGCAATTGAAAATAGAATTCTACAAGATAAAAAACAAAAGATGAGGGTATATCTTAGTTGTTACTTGAGAAATTTATGGGTGAAAGATAAAAAAAGTAGAAAAATCTTCACAAAAAGAGAGAGAATAGGAGAGAAATAAAAAGGAAAGAAGAAGAAAAGGGACGGGAAATCCATAGCACAAATGGAGCCATTGCTATTAAAGAAAGTAAAAATTAAAAAATTAAAATACTACAAAATGAAAGAAACAAAAAACCCTTAAGACATAAAACTGTGGGGGAAAAAAAAAGAATAATAGGAGCAGGATAACTAGCAGATATGGAGCCTTTACTATTATAGAAGGAAACCATGAAAAATTATAATTACAAAAACAAATCTAAGGGAAAAGAGTTGGAATTCATTTTTAAAACAGGAAAATAAATATTTATATACCCAGCCATATATTGACTGGACAGCAGGTGATGTTCTGCTATATGAGATACAGCTGAGTAAGTAGGGGTTGAACGCCTCTAACTTGCCAAGGAGACCTGGTCTCATCTTCCTAATTTCTTTGGCCTCAGTCCCCGCAGGGTTAGGAGCCTGAAGCTCTGGCCAGCTTGCTTAATAGATACACCTTGACCTTTCTAAATCATGTCCCTTGTTACATAGTGGCTATCCCAGGAAAGTGTGCATCCCCCATTTTTCCCCATGGGTGGCTGCCCAGCTCAGCAGGCAAGCCAAACTAGCCCTAGGATCCTGAGGGCTGAACCTGCAAGGCAGCTTTTCCACAATGGTTGCGCCCAGCCAGAAGCCAAACAACAAAAAGAAATCCACTCTGCCTGGTGGCTAAGTCACACTATTCAAGATCACTTGCTGGCCTAAACTCTTCCAAGGTAACTCACCAAGTACCCAGGTCCAAACAAAAGAAAAACAAACAACAACAACAACAAAAAAAAACCTACGGGGCAGGCCCTCTCTGTCTGAAAACCACCACTGAACCGCCATGCTCTGCTGGCACACAAGCACTTACCCTCTGTGCAGACTCTGCTGCAGACCTCCTGGTGGGCTCCTCAAGTCTCCTAGTGTCTCCCTGTACCTCAAAACAAGGCTTCTGGGCAGGGCTCTCAGCCAGAAGTGGCTGGAGTCCTTTCTCCCAGATCTCATCATGCACACCTGCAAAGGATCTGTCTCTAGTCCCTACTGCCACTTTTTAATAACAGCTGTATATAATTTTAACAAAGAAAAAAATGGATCATTGTTTTAAAAAACTATATTCCAAATAATAACACATAATATATATAGTTATATCTAAAAATATTTACTCCTAAAACTATAAATTGGGGAGAATAATATTATCTATTTTAGAGCTAACAATAATATTAACTATAAAAACTAGCCTAATCCCCAGCACAAAGTAAGCATGCAATCAATATACATTAGCTATTTTTCCAACTAATCATATTTATATTTGTAAGGTTGTTATTTTTACTTAAAGTAGAAGTAGTTAGTAAATTGTAATTTGCAAGCACTAATGCTAGTACTAATATATTTTCTCACTAAAAAATGGAAAAATGATACTATAAGGGTTAATAGAAATCTTTTTTAAATACGTATTCTGAATAACTGTCTAGGCTAATTCTATTGCTTCACTCTTGTACACCACCTCATTGTACCTATTTTTAATTTAATGCCTACTGAAGGAAAAGTATTATGCTAGGGTCTGAAGATTCAGTGATGAACAAGACAAACAAGTTCATGGACATTCAAGGTTTTTTATAATAAACAGTTAAAATGTTGAGTGGTAAGTTGTTTAATAAAAAATTTCTAATGTCCCGATTAACATATTCGATATATTTCAATGTTGACTGTGAAAAAATGTAAATGCTTAAACTATGTTTTTATTAAGCTCCTTTGCATAAATTGCTTCTGACCTAATTTTCAGTCATCATTTATTGAAAGTGTCAATAAGTTTTTAATATTTAAACTGGTTCGAATAGGATTTCGACCTAAATCTTCATGTGTTCCATATCCTGTTTTTCAAGAGCCTATAAATCCATGCTAAAGAAAAAGGAGTTATAAGGTCAAAAGAGCCTCATTGATTGCTGGACAACCCTTCTCAGTTGAAACCATTGCATGTTCTTACTATCACTTAATGACTTTCTGACAAATTCCCAGCATTTTATAAATTAATAAATTATTACAACACATGTAAGCAAAGTGCCTTATAATATAAAGGCTCTTAAATTACTAAATTTATGATACCATACACAAAATTTCAACAATATATACATTCCCTAGAAATTATCTGCTTAATAATGGGTACATATGATTATCTAATACAGTCTTTTGAGAGCCAAATTTACATTATCTTAAAAATGGATAGTGCTTTAGATTGGAAAAAAATGATTTATGCTTAAGCTGAATGTTTTCTAAGCCTTACAAAAATATTAAAGAAGATTATGTTTTAAACGTTTGTCTTAAATATTTAATAATAATTTTTCAACTTCATGTTATACATGATTCACATAAATTCTTCATTATGTTATTAGCAATTTAGGGAAATGACTTTATTTGTACTTATAATTCTCTTATATTCTTAGGTATCAAGGCAGTGATATTTAATATGTTTGTAAATATAAAATTTATAGACTAATTTTGAAATTGTAAATGAATTTAATGTTCACTCCTGAGAGAAACTTTATCCGAATAATGATCATAATGGGGTTCTAGTCAAGATGTGACTCCAAACCAGTGTGTGAAATGGTATTTCCTTTGCTCAGTCAAGAAGGTATCAGAATTGGGTAAACTGATAAAATCTTACGTGCTGTTAAACAGACAGAGAATCAGGAATATGCAAACCCAGAATCATAGCCCACTAGTCTCACAAGTAACACAACAACAATACGATGGCAACAAGGGAGACTTTATCAAAATGCTCCAGAAAAAAAAGATGTAGCTACTAGAGATAAAAGCAGCAAGTACAAATTGCTTCCGAAGCAACTTTATACCCTCTAAAGGAAATATTTTACTATTATGGACATTTTACCAAAAGTAAGATATTAAGACTAGAAAGGCTTGGCACTCTCAAATGTCTCTGATGGTAACATAGGTCAAGATTTTCTAAACATCAAATTCATAATACATAACAAAATCTTCAGAGAAGCATACCAATACATTATAATTCCCACACATGTAAATTTGCCCTTTAGAACTTCACGTGAATATGTAAAAAAGATTTTTCTCTAGGAATTTTCTTTAAAAATGTTAGTCAGACATTTTTCTAAATTGAAGCAACAAAAATAATCAAAACAAGGCAATTGGATAATTTAATTATGGTAAATCCATGTAATCATATGAAGTCTTTTGCAAAACTACAGTGAATTTATACTGTGTGCATATAATATCCATGTATATATGAACATGGAAAGATGGCTGCCATACACAGTGGAAAAAGCAAATTGTACAACTATCTGTGTAATGTGATACACACACAATTTATATAGTCATAGTATATATATACACGTGTGTGAATATATATGATATATACAAGGTCAGACAATTAAGTTTCCATACTTGTCCTAGAAAAAGTGCTCATACCTCATTGCTGACTATCGCTATGGTCACCTTCAGAGTACTTCCCTTCGGAAACAATGCACTAACCCCAGCACTTAGTCCACCCTTCGAAGCAATTTTGGAACTGTTTTCTTGGAATGGCCACTAGAGTTGTCGTCTGTACAAGGATTGACAAATAAGTTTACAAACTCATCCTAGAAAAAGTGCTATTGTAGGAAATTATTATTCTAGGAAACCAACAATTAGTTTTAGGTTTTCCTCACTATGTTCTCTGTAGAGAACAAGTTCCCTTGGCTTCTCATACTTCTTCATACTCAGATCGCTTGGAGGATTTATTCTTGGCCAATTTTGGTTCATGTTTCTTGTTCTCACCAACAGCAACTGTCTTATTCTATTCAGGCTGCTGTAACAAGCCACCACAGATAAGGTGGTTGACAGAAATGTATTGTTTTTCACAGGTCTAGGGCTGGGAAATCCAAGATCACAGTACCTACAGATTCCAGTAGTTAGTGAAGATTCACCTCCTGTTTCATAGGTTGCTGACTATTTGCAGTGTTTTCATATGTTACAAAAGTACGAGGGAACTCTCTGGCTTCTTCTAATAAGGACTCTTCTATTGACAAAGATACCACCCTCTTGATCCAAAAACCTCCGAAAAGCCCCACCCTCAAATACCAAGACATTAGGTTTCAGTGGGGTTGTTTAGAAGGAAACGAATATTCAGTCCATAGCAGCACCACTCACTCCCAGGTACTCAGTCAAAACCTCAGACTTGTTTTAACTCCATTCTCTCAGTTTCTCTTCTGTCAAATTGATTGATAGGTTCTATTAATGTTTACATTTACAAGGTCTCTCTCATTTGTCTCATTTTTCATTCTCACGGGCCTCATTCTGCTTCAAATGTTTCCATTTCTATAGCACTTGCCTTCTTACCGGTACAACCAACTCCTAATCTATCCCTCTACATTTCAGCGTACACATTGCTAACATATTAACTTTCCATAGCTTCTTGATTTCCTGTTCAATATCTCTAATTCCTCCAAGCATAAATTCCCTACACTATCACCTAGTCAAAGTACTGTATAATCTGCCACTAACTTACACTGCACTACTGCCATCGCCAGCCATCCTAAGACTTATCAGCTACATGCACATACGACTACCCCATCCCTCCAACCCTCTGACTTTGATCAGCTACTTCCATCTGCATGGAAAGCCCACCTACCTATCTAAATCCTACTTATCTCAAAGATGTTTTCACATGTCACCATTGCCAGAAATTTTAGCTGAATCCCACTAAAATTAATCTTTTCCCACTTTGATATGCTACCTATTTGTACATTCCCTGTGCCCCATACATATTTTTTTCAAGTTACAAATACTAATTTTAAGTTTCATTTTTCTTACTAGATAGTGAGCTCCTTAAGGACAAGATGATTTTCAGATTTTGTATTTAATGCTATACAATTCAATGCACTACATAGAATTATTTTTTCCCTAGATATACACTGAATAAATGATTTTAGGTATTTATATCAAATTTTTACCTTCTCAACATAATTTTATGTAGCAAGTTGAGGCTCTTAAAAGTCATTTACAATAGCAATGAAGAAAGACCAAATATAGCAGTTCTGTTGACCTAAAATTTATATATACTTACGATAATTGCTAGGTGTTTGAAGCGTAGAAAATCCTACACAAATAAGCCAGTGGTCACCTTCATAACCATGTCCCAGCTTAAAAATGTATATGTAAATAAAACATTGCTAATACTGTTAAACCAGCTTTATGTCTATGTCATCAATTGCATCTCCCTTTTTCTATCCCAGAAGAAATGTATTCCTAAATCCAGTGTTTTTTATGCTCATTTCTTCATAGTTTTTGCTATATGTATAGGCATCTCTTAATAAAATACAATATAGAATAACCTTATATTGCTTTCTGATCTTTGACAATGAAGCAAAAGCATACATCAGGGGAAAAAAACAAATGGAGCTGGTAGAACTGGTCAGCTGCCTCTCACCGTTAAAAGATGTCTCTTTTCATTGCCTCTTACTGCATTATTGTTTTTTTCCTGACCAATAAGAAAGAATAATGTCTTTCTAAAATGTCTAACTGATCACTCATAAACAAAAAATTGGATGTCAACCCTTTTCTCTCCCAATGCTTGCATGGGATTTGGTCAATATAACTTCTACAACATTTTATCACATCTCCGTATACCATTTGATCCTGAAATCCCCCTACTGGGTATTTACCCAAAGGAGGGGGGACAGTTTTTCATAAAGCTCTTACTTTTTTTTTTTTTTTTTTTTTGCAGTTTTGGCTGGAGCTGGGTTTGAACCCACCACCTCCAGAATATGGGGCCAGCACCCTATCCCTTTGAGCCACAGACACCACCAAAGCTTTTACATTTTTTAATGCAGAAATGTTTTGATATAAGAATTGCAATTTCTGAAATTTCTCCTCCAGATATTCTTCAACATGGTTGAAATGATTATGTGCAAAGTTATCCATTGTAACACTAGCAAAATATTGAACAATTCAAACAGTTTTAAACATTCTATTGTTAAAATCATGTTATACCTATAGATTGGAATACAATAGAACCTTCAAAGAGATCTTGTCAGCTCTATGTGCAAAAATCTTTGAGACATACATTTAAAATGCAAATTAAGTGTATATGTTGATTGAGAATGCATACCCTATAACATTTATGTTTTTAAATGTTATACATACTACATACATATCTATGAAAAATATATGTTAAAGTCATGATACTAGTTGTGTGGTTTTCTTAATAACCATGAAGAAAAGTTATGGTTCTTAGGAACAGTGGTGGGAGAAAACTTACATTATTCTGTTTAATCTTTTATATTTTATACTATGCAACACATAATACATCTTCAAAACTGATCAAATTATCTTTCAAGAACATTAAGATGTAGGGGTGTCATTCTTAGCTCAAGAGCCAAAATATTTAAGAGCCAACATTTAACATTCTTCACCACTCAAATAATTAAATTACATGGAATCAACCTAAGTGTCCATCAATAGATGATTGGATGAAGAAAATGTGCCATATATATATAACACCATGGAATACTGTTCAGCCATAAGAAGGAATGAAATCATCATTTTGTGCAGCAACATGGATGGAAATGAAGATCATTATTTTATATGAAACAAATCACAGAGAAAATCAAATATTGAATGTTCTTACTCGTGAGTGTGCATTAAAAAATGTATAGATAGAGACATAGTGAATGGAATAATAGACAACGGAGTCTCTGATGGGTGAAGGGGAGGTAAAGGGTTGGATGATGAGAAATTACTTAAGGGCTACAGTGTATGTCATTCAGGGATGGATATCATAAAGCTCTGACTTAACTAATACACAATCAATGCATATAGTGAAAATGCACTCATACCTCATAAATTTAATAAATTTAAGAAATTCTTAAGCCCAAAGAATTTTGTTTCAAACAATCTGGGGAACTATGTAGAAAAAAATTGTATTTGATATTTCTTGGTGATAGCCTACCTTATAAAATCTAAAAGCAATATAACCTATTTAATTTAATCTTAAATTTTAAACTAAACCCAGGATTTTCTTTTCTATGTAGTAAGTGTATACTTACACTCAGAGTGAATGGCACAATGTAAGCTATTCCCATGCTGTGCAGATATTTTTTTTTTTTTTTTGCTTTCTCTGTAATTCTTTTCCTGTTTTATCTTTTTTTATTTATTGAACAGTTCAATTTTCCTCCAGAGAATCAACTGTTTTCTTGTTTTAATCCATGTAGTCTGAATCTAGTTGATTTTAGCTGCTCCAGTGTGTGTTTACCTAAAAGGATTACCAAGGATCAGGCAAGGAAGTTGACTGTGATTAATTAACAAATTGACAGACTGCCAACAAGTCAGCTGCTTGTGATATTCAGTGAATAGACTATAAGCCTAGAACTGCTGGTGGTGAATTTAGGCACCCCATTCTGCCTAAGGACAAAGACAAACTGATGGAAACAAAGCCAAATCATGGAGGGAAATTGATTTTTGATGACCTTATTTAAACTTCGAAATCCAGTTGTGCTTGAAGCCAGAATACCCTTGGACTCCTCAGGTAGGCATGCCAATAAGCTTCCATTCCTCTTAAAAATAATTTCAGTTGGGTAACCATGACTTTACAACCAAACATCTGATTAAGATAGCCTATAATTTTTATATTGTTATAACAAAGTGATTGTTTAATTATCATTTATGTAATAATATTATTCTTTATGATTATTTACTAAATGCTCATCATGCCAGCTACATTATAAACTCCATGCAAGTAGAGATCGTGTCTGCCTTCTTTACTGTTCTCTCTCCCTATCTGTAGAAGAAAGTCTGGCTCATAGAAAGTACCCAAAATGAGTCAAAAGTTGAATCAATTTTTTCTTTATTTCTTTTTTTATTATTATTATTTGGTATTCATTGAGGGTACAAATAATTAGGCTACATGGATTGCATTTGTTAGATAAATTCCCTCTTATAATTGTTTCCTGCCCCTAAGAGTATGCCATACACTGTGACTCCAATACCTCTTCTCCCCTCTCCCCACTTGCTCATCCCCCTACCTCCACCATTGTATTAGCCCATCCACTGCCTTCATATTGGAATCAAGTACATTGGATTCTTGTTTCCCTGTTCTTGTGATGCTTCACTAATAATAATGTGTTCCACCTCCATTTAGGTTAATACAAAAGATGTGAAGTCTCCATCCTTTATAGTGGCTGAATTATATTCCATTTTATAAGTATACCACAGCTGTGAATCCATTCCCAGGTTGGTGGGCATTTAGGCTGTTTCCACATTTTGGCAATTGTAAATTGAGCTGTGAGAAACAGTCTAGTGCAAGTGTCCTTATGGTAAAATGATATTTTTCTTCTGGGTAGATGCCCAGTAAGGGGATGGAGGATCAAATGGGAGGTATAGCTTGAGTTCTTTGAGGGTTCTCCATACTTCCTTCCAAAAAGATTGTATTAGTTTTCAGTCCCACTAGAAGTGTAAAAGTGTTCCCTTCTCTCCACAAACATGAAAGAATGTGCAGTTTTAGATTTTGTGATGTGGGTCATTCTCCCTGGGGATATCAGGGTGGTTTTGATTTGTATTTTTCTAACAATTAGGGACAATGAGCATTTTTACAATTAGGAATTGTTTGTTGGCAATTCCTCTGTCTTCTTTAGAGAAAGTTCTATCCATCTGTCTTGCCCAGTGATTTATGGAATTGTTCAATCTATCTGTGTTGATTAATTTGAGTTCTCTATAGATCCTATGTATCAATTTTTGTCTGATTTATAATATGCAAATATCTTTTCCCATTCTGAGGGTTGTCTCTTTGCTTTGGTTGTTGTTTCCTTAGCTATACAGAAACTTTTCAGTTCAATTAAGTCTCATTTTTTATTTATTTTCATTTTATTTTTTTTAACTAATCATAGCTGTGTATATTAATGCAATCATGGGGTACAATGTGCTGGTTTTACATACAATTTGAAATGCTTTCATCAAACTGCTCAACATAGCCTTCACCGCATTTTCTTAGTTATTGTGTTAAGACATTTATATTCTACACCTAGTAAATTTCACATGTACCCTTGTAAGATGCACCGTAGGTGTGGTCCCACCAATTACTCTCCCTCTACACATCCTTCCTCCTCCCCTCCCCTCCCTCTCCACTTTCCCCTTCTTCTTGGGCTATTATTGGGTTACAGCTTTCTTTTTTTTTTTTTTGAGACAGAGCCTCAAGCTATCCCCCTGGGTAGAGTGCCATGGCATCACAGCTCATAGCAACCTCCAACTCCTGGGCTCAAGCGAGTCTCCTGCCTCCACCTCCCAAGTAGCTGGGACCA
>CAUYQV010121089.1:0-14068 GCA_963574575.1 Galagoides demidoff
GGAATAAGCTGTGAAATCTCCTTCCTTCCTTGCTTGCTTGCTTGCTTGCTTCCTTCCTTCCTTCCTTCCTTCCTTCCTTCCTTCCTTCTTCCTTCCTTCTTTCTCTCCTTCCCTCTCTGCCTCGCGCCCATCCGACCTCCCGCCTCGCGGACGGGCGGGGGGCCGACGGACGGTCGGCTGGGAGAGAGGGAAGGAGAGAACGAAGGACGGAAGAAGGAAGGAAGGAAGGAAGGAAGGAAGGAAGGAAGGAAGGAAGCAAGCAAGCAAGCAAGCATATGTTAATTAGTTCAATTTGGCCATTCCACGATGTAGACGTTTTTCAAAACAACAGCTGTACAGGATAAATGCATGAAATATTTCTTACCTATATTTATTAAAAATAATACTGCTTTTAAAACTCAAGGAAAGAAAGAGAATGGAAACAAAACACAATAATCAAGTAAATGAGGCGAAAGCTATGTTGATTGGTTTGATGTAACCACATCAGAGTGTATAAAAAAACCCAATACATTGTACCCCCCCCCAAAAAAAAAGAAGAAAAGAAAGGGAAAATAAAGTAAGGAAGGAAGAAAGAAAGGGAAGGGAAAGGAGAACAGAAGAGAGAGAAAGGAAAGAAAGGAAAGAAAGAGGAAAAGATAAAAAAAGAAAAGGAAAAGCAGTACAAAAAATTGTCCAGTGTTAAGTACTTACTTATCTTTTAAGTTAGTTGGAAAAATATAGCCATTCCTGTCATCTCCAAACATCTTTGTTCAAAATTCAACTATTGAAAAGTGTTAAGCCTTTTGTTTCATCTTATTCATTTCCAGGAGCAACTATATTAATTCTGTCATCTTCAGTAGCTTTTGAATGATATACTATGAATAGTATTTCTGTGTAATTATTAATAAAAAATAATTTCAAAAACTACCTGGTAGGGCGGCACCTGTGGCTCAAAGGAGTAAGGCGCCAGCCCCATATGCCAGAGGTGGTGGGTTTAAACCCAGCCCTGGCCAAAAACCACACACACACACAAAAAAAAAAAAACTACCTACTAAATGCTAATATCTTCTCAAGAACTAAGATTTAATGTGTAGATATTTTACTTCAATGGAAGTAAATGTGGTGGAAGGTTCACAGTGAAAAGGCTTTTCAAATGACCTACTAGAATTTTATAATTACAGCCCATGTTAAATCATTTACAAACAGGCCGGGTGTGGTGGTTTCCACCTGTAATCTTAGCACTCTGGGTAGCCAAGATGGGTGGATTGCTTGAGCTCAGGAGTTAGAGACCAGCCTGAGTAAGATGCGACTCTATCTCTCAAAAAAACAAAAAAAATTAGCTAGGTGTTGTGGCCAATGTAGCTCCATTCCCAGCTACTTGGGAGGCTGAGGCAAGAGGATTGCTTGAGCCAGGGGTTTGAGGTTGCAGTGAGCTATGATGCCCATGACACTCTACCCAGGGCATCAGAGTAAGACTCTGTCTCCAGAAAAAAAATAAATAAATCATTTACAAATAAAATTAAGAAAGACAGTTTTAGCAATATTTATAAAGCAAATACTAGTTTTCTCAAAAAGGAATACTATTTAGGTTTAACAATTTTATGTGCCTATGTGTACCAAAATAATATTTTTGATGGCCACTGCATTCTGGTCAATTATGTCAGTTTTACAAAAAGTTGCCGGCATTTTATTTTCTATTCCAATGGTAAAGATATCGAAAGCTTAAAACATATAGTCTTGCCTGAAATTCTTTACTTGCATTTTTCCAGTAAGGTAAAAATATCATTGCATTAGCATCAGGTGCATAAAATGGCTCAATCTTTTATTGAAAAAAACCTTCCTCTCAGTAGATAAAGAATTTCAACTTCCTGCTTTTTCAGGTAAAAATGTATCCAATTTTCTCATTTTAAACAAATTTCATAACTGTAGGAGGTCATATAGGAAATATGTATACTCACATAGAACCCAGAAAAGTAATAAATCTCATTTCTGACAAAAAATGGGTCGTGATATACATTTTCTCTTTCTTATTTTTGAAAAAAATAATGTTGATTGTGAAATAATACATTCCCATCAAGAATGTCTATGCTGAAACATTTTTTCCTTTAGGACACAGAAAATCTCATTTCCGTTGTATCTAGTTCAGTAGGAAGAGATGGCTTCTTAAGCGTGCTCACATACTTTCTTAGAAATACGGAGAACACTCAATTAGATTTCAAAGATTATATCATCTTGTTTTAATCAAACTAAGGAGGATAACTGCTGAGAACATTATGACATTGTGGGGAAACTGCTGATCAGAGCTCTTTGAGACTGAAAACCACACACACTCACAACCTTTTCAACTGTGCAGAGTCAGAATCACAAAGTGGTTTTAGATCACAACATAATTCAGTAAATAATAAAGTAAATGGCCTGTCCTCTAAGTGAAGTTGACATTACTGAGCTATTGTCAGTAGAACATGAATTTTGATTAGCTGTTCACAGCAGGGATTTGGGGGCCCTCAAGCAGACATTTCTGAGGTGATTTATTCACACTTTGTTAACTGCAAAACATATGTATTTGCAGCAAACTTCCATGAAATGGAAATATTACTTGGCATTTTGGCATTACAGAATCCAGCAGAAAGGGACTTTTCCTTTGTAATAGTTTAACTTATTTTCCATTAACTTTTTGCTTTTTCTCCATGCAGAGAAGCCACACATACAGGCCCAAGAAACTAAACACTTCTTCCAAATGACGGCAGTGTAATGAAACATGGTGCACAAGCCCAATTTTATACCTTCTGAGATACTTTAGATAAGAGACATGAAGAAGTCTTTGGTGAATTGATAAGCGGATATTTTAGAGCTTTTTAAAATAGATTGCTACTGCATTTTTATTTTAGATGTACTTAAACAGCAACTATAGCTAAGGTTTGGGGTTCTGCTATTTTCTTCCAGGAGTGTGAAGTATAATGATGAATTTGTGCAGATCCGTGACTCCCATGTATACACAATTATCTGTGGATGGGGAAGAGACAAAAGGGTGCTCCCTCGTACAAAAATCACGATGTATGGAGTAGAACATGAGAATTAAGCAGGTTTTCATGATAGTCAATATTCTATTCCATTTCAGAATATAATAAAGAAAATGGAAATACAACTGAAAGATAAGATTTTTACTTTTTGTCCATTAAGTTTATTCTTGAAAATCAATAAGAGATAGAAAATGAGATTTTGGAGGTAAACAGATTCATAGATAAAATAAAGTTCGACTCCTTAATTTTATAGTTCATGAGTTGAAATTAAAAATATTTATAGAGAGAGGCAAACAAGTATTTGGCTTGTCTACAGTAAACACAGGTGATGGGCTGATAATACTATGAAAGAACCAAGCCGTAAGTTTTTTACTCAACATTTATTGTGTACTTGCTTTGTACCAGGGGCTATTCAATGGTGGGGAAAAACTAAAACTCCCCCAGTTCCAATGGAACAGGGAATGACAGGCCTTAATCAAATGATCACACTAGTTATCTATATTATCATAAAATAAGCACTAAGAATAAATGCTAATGAGACAGAAACCTATCTTAGGTCTGTAACAGACATTGCTTGAGATGAAGCCTGAAGGATATACAGGAGTTGACTTGTGAAAAAAGTTATGAAAGGTGGTGAGAATTCCTAACAGAGCAAAGAAACCATGCAGAGCCATCTGCAGGAGAAGCATCATGGTATTAAGGATATGAACAAAGACAGATCAGGAGAAATCACCTTTTATGGAGAGAGAGGAAATAGATTGATAAATGTCAAAAGTTTTATCACATGGGTATTTGAATGCCCAGAAGGAAGGGAGGCAGACAAAGTATCTGAAGAAATAATGGGCCAAAACTTCCTATATTTGGCAAAAGATACAGATTTACACCAAAGGGCGCAATAATCAAGAAGCTCACCTCTTGGCAGCAGGACACAGTTATAACAGGGTCTTTATCTAACAAATGCAATCACTGTAACCTGGCTCTTTGTACCCTCAATGAATCCCCAACAATAAAAAAATAAAGAAAAAGCTCTCCAAACCCCAAAGAGGATAAATATAAGGAAACTCCACCTAGTTATGTCACAGTGTAACTGCTAAAAACAAAAGGCAAAAAGATAATACAGAGAAGCAACTAGAGAGAAAATAAAATTGCATACAGAATAATAACAAGTTGAGTTATTGTGGATTTCTCATCAGAAAATATGAAGGATTGTAGTCTATGGGAACATGCCTTCTGAAAGTCCTGAAAGGGATTATTAATTTCTGCTCTTTTATTAGTTACTTATAGAGTCAATTCATTGTTCTTTTTCCAGTTTCTTAAATGGAACAGTCTCATTGATTTCCAGCCAATGTTAATTTGGCTGCCTCAAAAAAACTCTGACATAAGTATTTCTGTTACCATTTATTGGAAAATATTTCCTGATTTCCATTTTGCATTTTCTTGGTACATGAGTTATTTTAAAGCATTTTTTGATTTCTAATTACAGTTTTTAGTAACAATTCACTTTTATTCCAATTTAATTAAATTTTGATCAAGGTGGAATGTGTACATCTTAGAAACTTATTGATACCTATTTTATAATACAATGAGTGTGTGATTTTTATAAATAATTTGTATATTCCTAAGAACAACATGAATACTATAACTGCTAAGTACAGGCTCAATATTTGTGTTCATTAGACCAAGCTTCTCTACTGTTAATTATTATATTTCTTCAGTAAATGGTAAACAAAAAAGACACAATTTAAGTGGAAAACATGTGATCAACTTCTCACTGTTAGTGTACTTGTCAATTTTACTATGGAATTCTGCTAAATTTTGCTCCATGTATAATAATGTATTATTAATGGCATACAAGTTTAGAATTATGTCTTCTTTTATGTTTATATAATAATTTTTCTTATTCATATTATTAACAATGGAACTATATTTTGTTTGACATAAGTACAGAGTCATCATTACACTATTATTCATTCCGGTCTTTTAATTTAGCCTATGTCCTTATAATTTGGTGTATGATTTATTATTAGTTGGAATTACCCTGTTTGTAATTTAACAGGCTCATTTTCCTTTCTAATAAAAAAGTTCATGTCTTTTGTGCACTTTTTAATGTGGTTGGTTGTTTTTCTCCTGATTTGCTTGCAGATTCTGGTTATTTATCAGATGTATAGCTTGTGAATATTTTCTCCCATTCTATAGGTTGCCTATTTGAACAGAACCTTTTAAAAGAAGATAGACAAAATGCCAATAAACATGAAAAAATGTTCAAAGTCACTAGTTATCAGGGAAATGCAAATTAAAACCATAATGAGATATTACCTTACCCTAGTAACAATGGCTTTTATTAAAAAGTCCAAAAACAACAGATGCTGGTGTGGATGCAGAGAGAAAGAATAACTTATCCACTGGTGGTGGGACCACAAATTAGTACAACCACTATGGAAAACAATACGCAGATTCCTAAAAAAACACTAAAACTGGACCTACCATTAGATCCAGCAATCTCACTCCTGCTTATTTACCCAAAAGAAAGAGAAGTAATTTCACGAAAAAGATACCTGTACTCAAATGTTTATTGCAGCACAATTCACAATTGCAAACATACGGAGTCAACCCATGTGCTCATGAATCTTTGAACGGATTAACAAAATGTGATATGTGTGTGTCATGGAGTACTACTCAGCCAAGAAAAAGGATGAATCAATAGAGCCCTTTGCAACAATTGGATGGAACTAGAGATCCTTATCCTAAATGAAGTTTCTAGAAAATAGAGAAATGCAACATGTACTCACTATTAAACACTATTAAATTACAACTAATCCATGAGCACACATGTGCACAGAGGGAGGTAAAAGTCACAGAAATCATGTAGGGTGGGAGGACAGACAAAAACCTATTCAACAGGAATAATTAACACTACCCAGGTGATGGGCTAACTTTTAGCACTGACTCAAGCATTACAAAAACAATTCATGAGAACAAAAACTTTTGCTCCTATAATATTTTTAAATAAAAGGAAGTTTAGTGCCTTTACTTGATTATATTTAATTATTTGGTTTTAATTCTGTAAGTTTATTTTGTGTGATTCATTATCCTTTGTAGTATAGGTTACCTTTTTCTTCCGTTTATACTATTTTTTGCAATATACTAAGTTGATTTAACTTTCATTTGTCTAACACACTGTAATTCTTTTTAATTTCTATTATTCTAGCTGTTAAATGCATAGTCTCAATATGTATATTTAATAAAGTCTAAAACAAAATTATAACTCATCCTTAAGTTCTTTAAATATCATTTAAATGGATTTTTTTGTTCAGAACTTCACTAATTTCCAGTATTATGAATTACTGTTATCATTTTATAATATTCATGGTACCCTCGTGTTACCTAATTTCATGTTCACTCTTTCTTCTGACATGCTGGTCATTTCTTTCAAGATCTTTATATTTCCTTTTCTTAAAACATATCCTTTAACATTTCTTGGGTGAGGATCTATTGGTAAAGTCTCTCAATTTTTATATGACACTCTCTTATTTCTTCTCAGAATTTTGAAGTCCTTTGATTTCCATTATTCCCTTTCCTTTAAGCTATCTATTTACTTAATCCTTCTCAAATATTTTTTCTTTTCTTCATTTAAAATGTTTCTCTTTGTCTATGGTTTTCTGATGTTTCCCTACTGTATGTCTAGGTATAAATTTACTTTCATGTATTTCCTGAATTTTTGGACTCATCTTTTTCAAAGATTCTCATCAATTCTCAGAAAATAATAAATTTGAATGACTCATCTTCCTTTTCTTCTATGCTGTACCTATAGAAATCTAAATGTATTTTTTTCTCATTATACCCTCTATTTGTCCTAACCCCCTTTCCTAATTTCCAACACTTTGTTCATCTATTGAGTCTAAGGAAATTTCCCAAGTTTGCCCTTCAGTTCATAAATTCTCTACTAAATTGTGTCAAATCTGCATTTTAACACATCTACTACAACAGGAGAATGCCTTGTGAAAATTGGAGTTATGCATTCACATCCAAGGAATACCTAAGATTACCAGAAAATCACAAGAAGACTGGTGAAGGAAATAGATTTTTCCCTCACAGCTCTCAGAAGGAAACAATCCTACCAACACCTGATTTTATACTTTGAGTCTTCAGAACTGTGAGACAAGAAATTTCTGCTGTCTTCTGCCATCCAGTTTTTGGTATGCTGTTCTGTCAGCCTTAGGAAACTAGTACAGATTTTGATGGTTTTATTCACTTTTAGAAGCATCTGGTTCTTTTAAAAATCTCCCTATCTTTTTTGATAAATGTCTCACTTCTTGTATTTTCACTCTACCTTTTAAAAGGCACATAAAACATATTCACCATGTATTCTATACATAATACTTCTAAGATTTTAAATTCTTGGGACTCTAATTCCACTCTTCACATTTTTAATTTTAGTTACAGGTGTTTGTTTTAAAAATTGTAAATCTGGATTGCACATTCAAATTTGCTTGGGATGTCTCTGTCGGAATCCTGGGGAATGTGGATTGCACGTTCAAGTTCGCTTGGGATTTCTCTGTTGGCATCCTGGGGACTCTGTTGAGAGTGTGTCATTCCAAAAAGAATTCGCAACAACTTCTGTCCCTGTCAGGTGCTATCACTATCAATCCTGATACACCTAGCGTTAATTTCTCAGCTTTGTATCTCCATGATCACACTTTTTTTTTTTTTTTTTTTTGCAGTTTTTGGCCGGGGCTGGGTTTGAACCTGCCACCTCTGGTATAAGGAGTCTGGTGCCCTACTCTTTTGAGCCACAGGCACTGCCCATGCTCACACTTTTGCTGTGTATTGGAATACCAATATGTGGG
The DNA here is from genome assembly GCA_963574575.1 of Galagoides demidoff. NCBI lineage: Eukaryota > Metazoa > Chordata > Mammalia > Primates > Galagidae > Galagoides > Galagoides demidoff. The sequence goes on from CAUYQV010121089.1 coordinate 7,847, forward strand.
GGATCTCTGGGTATCATCCGCATGGGAAATTTCTTTCCAATCCAGAGCCAAGCCTAAGACAGCAATTTCCTTACTATCTCCAAGCCCATCCTTAACTGAGAATGGCTTGATGGCTTCTACTTTATGAGAGGTCTCAGTTCCAATACTTTACCTCATATGGTACCAGGGCCATAACTGCTGGCCAACAGACAGCTTTTCAAGTGCTCGTCTGTGGCCTAATTAGTATTTAATTATAGTAGAACATTCATAGTTGACCACCTCCCTACACTAACCCCCTCCTTCAGTTGACCTAATTTCCATAGATCAGACATGCGCCACATGTATTTATCAGTACAGAAGGCCAGGTCCACCTCCATTTGTTGACCAGTTTGCTACAGTCTTGGGTGGTAGATATACCAAAGTTGTAGATAAAATCTAGCCAAAATGGGATGGCAGCTTCAAATGAAAAGAAGGACACAAATTATGTAAAAAACATTTGGATAAGCAAGTTTATCTTATAATAAAGTGTTCCTTAATGAAGGAAAGACTATCTGTATCTATCATATTAAATGTAGTTTGTACTACATCCTGTCCCAGCCCAAACCACAAAAACCATATAAAACTTCTGCATGACACCAATGAACTCTTCAATGTTCTATAAACCTGGGGTTCTAGTTATCATGACACAAGTCTACAAAACAGTGCGATAGCTCATTCTTAGAATTGAAAGAGATTTGAATATTCTAGAATGTTCTTTATTGTGGCATAAAGTAAAACAAGAAAAACACTAAAACAGTGACATTAGTGAATTCTAAGAGGTGGGAAGAAGGCTTCCTATAGTCAAAAAGCATTAGATTTTTATTTAATTGTGTGTTAAAAATACATTATTTCATATCAATTATACAGTTCACAATGAGAGAGGGACTAGGTAGAAATACAGCATAAATAATGGCTGCTATCAACTCACTCTTTTCAGCCTGTTCACATAACTGGACAATAATAAGAGTAGCAGAATCTTAAATCAGGACAAATAGTATATATTTATCATTCCTTGCACAGAGTTTCTACCTTTTCCTTCACTTTTCATTTTAGTAATTATTATGTTGTTTTTCAGCCTGTCACCATCTGCAGAGTGTCATCACAGCAGTAAGCAAAATAGGAGTTGACAGAAATAAACAACCTCCTTGTTTTGCATTGGAGGAGGAAAAAAATAAAAAACACTACTGTGAGGAAGAGCTCACCCTGAACTTGCTCATTCTACTCTCTGTATGTCCTAACCTCTCTTTCCTAATTTCCAATACTTTGTTCATCTATTGAGTCTAAGGAAATTTAAGCCACTGCTTTCACCATTGTATTAACTGGACCACAGCCATGTTAATTTGGCTGTACTCTATTGGCTTTTCTTCTATAAACAATATATCCTGAAACAAACCAAAGGAAATGTATATCATAAAGAGATGGGATTGTCCCAGTACTAGGACCAGGCCATGATACAATCACTGCTTAAAACAAAATAATAATAAAGTAAAAGTTAATTTTTCATTGAGTTAAACTTATTCATTGTAAAAATCATGACTCTGAGATTAAATTCTTTCTAATTTTTTGATGTTATTATTGTTTTTAGGTTAAATTATCTGTTATTTTATACAATGTTAGTAGAATAGAAGATAGTAGGCTTTTTTAATGCTCTTATATCTTCATATGCCAAAACAAACATTTGGAAAATATATTTTGGTCTCATGTTCATTTTTTTTTTAAACAAAATTTCCAGCTCATGAAATGAAAAGTATCAAGAATCACTTGAGAAAAATTATATAATGCTCTTAATCCAGGCAGGTTATCTTCTTACGACCATGTCACTGTGGTACCAAAAGTTGGCTGCCAATGTAAGAGAGATAATCAGCTCAGAGGTAAAGAATGAGAAATGTATTGTTAAAATGAATCAACTGGCTAATTCAGTGAAAGAATTCCCTGTGGGACTCCCGTAAGGAAAGAGGAATTCTATTTTTCCAGAATGGCTATAATCAAAAAAATAGTTCCTTATAGCAGAAAAGATATTTCAAAACTGAGGACCAGCTTCCGATCAAAAAATAAAGGCTCGTTGTTGTCTTAACATGAACAAATGAACATAAAATTACACCTCTAAGTCTCCATTTAAAGCATTGATATTTTGTAGGATAAGATAGAGAAAGATGGGGAAAGATAAAAATGATACCCAGTTGGCTTTTTACATTATCATTTCCAAAACACACCTATTTGTACTTAGAAATTACCTGCATGGAATTTACCATGAACCAAGTATTTTTCTATGCATTTTGCAAAATTATCTCATTTAAAACGCTTCATAAAAATCTCAGTTTATACATAAACAAACTGTGACACAGAGACATTAACTAAATTTCCAGAAGTCACACAGCCAATACGTAACTACGTGACTGAGCCAGAAATCAAACCCAGGCAGTCACTGCCTTTAGAATTCCTATTCTTACCTACTACCCTTGCTCCTGTCACTGGAACTTGATGGTAGGAACTGTATATGCCAAGAGTCAGAAAAGCAACATAATCATTTCTAAGGATTGCATATTATTAGTTATATAAAGTACATCAAATAAATTCAAATCATTTAATACTTTTCTTTAGCATCCTTTCTTCATTGGATATAATATACTGTTTGATTCTTACATGGTTTCTTTTAGAGTTTTATTCCCAAGCCCACTGAAAAGAGTAATGAGTCACATCCAATACATTCCTAAGTTTCACAAATTTCATATGGTGGTTCTCAGTCTCATAAGAGCCCCTTGGAATTTTTCAAAAATTCCTCCAAGGCCAGTATTATATTATAAAAGAATTTAGAAATTGTCTGTTTCGGTGTATAATTTAAATATATCAGTTATCAATAAGGTATATCTTGTGTTCAGTGCCATGAGAATGCCAATATTCTATTGCTAAAGTTCAAGTCAAGAAATAAACCACCCTTCTGTTGATTTAAGCCTAGATATATGTGTATTTCATACGGAAAATATCCTATTACCTAGATTTGTACTAACATTTTTTATCAACACAAATATTTGCTTATTTTACTTTTTGTTTATTTTATGTAAAAAAACATTCCAGTAAAACAAACTCATTAAGTTGTATTTGTCCTAGATCTGTTGTTCAGAGATTTAATACCAATATAATTGATTTCAACTTGTATTCACCTAAAAATAAAAAAAAAGTCAAAATCCCACTTCCACTACAATTTTCTTATTTCATTACATATATGTTAAGCACTGTCTCTGAGTTAGATACCACACAGTTTCTAAGGAGACCAACATAATTATGGTTAAGTGTTACTGCTGTTAAGTTACTTGTATTTGAGAGCCGAATTTTAGCACATCCTTTTTAGCCCACCAGACTGAAATTATTTGTTAAATAATAAACTACGTGTATATATGATTTAATATAATATTTTGTCCTTTAAATATTTTACTCTCAGAATTAAAAATACAAACCTTCCTATTGTAGTGCATAAACAACGGCACTGAAAATATTTGTTTCTACAGCTCCCACGTGATGAGGACACCCACCTGGTGGGGTGATCATACGTGTCATCTCATCTAGCCTTGACTCTGGAGAAGATCACTAGTAAAGAAAGAGAACTACACAGCCTTTTAGGGAATAGATACTTATGTTGGAGATAACTAAACTCAACAAATAATCATAAACTTTCCAAAATAAAAATTATTTTAGAAAATATTAAAATAATACCCTCTGTGGCCATGTTTACGTGAAAGACAATTACTCTCAAACACCAACTGAATAATTATTCATAGAGAGAAAGTGTGACTTTCATTATGTTATTATTGGTATAAATCTTATTATCCAATCTCCATTGAAAAATGGAGAGGTTGGGAAGCTGTATCATGCATATGTAGCTCATCAGAGAATAAAATCATACGGACTCTCTGAAAAATAGCTCAACACACTACACATACAGTTACCTGCACCACAGTAATTGCACTCTTGGGCACTTATCCCAGAGAAATGTGTTCACACAAAAGCCTGTACAGAAATATTTACAGCAGCCTTGTACGTAACATCCCTAAAGTGAAATCAGATCAGATATTCTTCAACAGATTAAAGGTTATAAAAATGGTGATGCAGACAGACAACGGAATACTACTCAGCAATAAAGAGAAACGAAATTATGATACACACGACAACTTAGATAAATCTCCAGAGAATTTTGCTCAGTGAAAAAAATAAGCCGATCTCAAAAGCTGACAGACTATATGAGTCTATTTTGAAATAAGAGATTTTAGAAATGCCATATAGATCAGTGGACAGGGATGGGGGTAATGGCGGAATGCAGAAACAGGATCGAGGTGGATGTGGGTATAAAAGGGCAAGTTCAAAAGCCCCTTATGATATTGAAACTGTTCAGTATCTTTAGTGTGGTGGGGGATACACGGACCCACACACAGAATGAAATTGTATTGAATACACACAGACACACAGACACACAGACACAAGAATGAGTGAAGCTGGGGAAATTTAAATAAAATTGGTAGAGTATATTAACATAATTATCCTACATCCTGAATGTGATAAAAACAAGTGCACATGAATCTATTAAAATAATGATCTTGATAAAAGCTTCAGTTCCAAAAAGTGGGACTGAAGAGCTGAAACAGCCTCAGTCTCTCTCTCTCTCACACACACACACAGAAACACCCTTTCTGCCCGGAAAGCAACATGGTTATCGGAACAAGTGCAGCTCTGGCAAGGGACCTTTCAGAGGAAAGCTACATATCAAAGTGATAGGCATGAAACTAGGAGGAGTCTCATCCCTTAAGATGCAGGGGCACTATGAAATCATCCCTTCCCTGCCTACCTTTGCCTTGTTTTGAATGAGAAGAAATCAGCTTTGTTTAAAGAAAATGACTATAAAGTGACAGGTGCTGATAAGGCAGCACGGCAGTGTGCACACACCTCTCCCATGACATCCTGCTCCATCTGATACCACCTGGCCTAGTGCTGACTCAGTAAAAACGCTATTTGTTCCCCCAGTGGTTCTGGATAAAGCCTAAGTGTGTACATATAAAATACACAGCCATCACACCCTCTGGCTCCACCATAACTTTCCTGTTATTTCCCATGATCCGATTATTATGCAGAGTCTGCAATAAGAGCAAAGTGTGTACTCTGACAGTGAGTTCTAAACCCCTCATTGCAAAGCATCTCAGCCACTGATGAGTTCCTGTCGTCTGCAGTCTGTATTGTTCAATCTACCAGTCCCCAAAGTAATCTTTGGAATACAACTCTAATATTCGTATCATGCCATTCCTTTTAACTCAGTATTCTGACAGTTCCTGGATGTTTATGATTTTAAATATGCTGTGCTTTAAGGCTAGGGTAAGGGTAACAAATCATTCCATTTACATGAAAAGACTTTTTAAAATGTGCTTCAGTCAAAGCCTGTCCCGGGCAGTGGGGAGAAAGAAAGAATGGGTGAGGAAAAGTCAGCCCCATCCTGCCTTTGCCCAGCGTTTTCCAGCCCAGGACCATGGGCTTCCCTTCACCCATACCATTTTTCTGAATTTTTCAACAGATAATTGAATAAACCCCATATGTTCATACTGATTGTATAAGAAAAACAAAAGAAAACAGGTGACAATAATAGAGAGAAAAAGAATAAATTATCAGCTGTCAGAAACTGTCACACACACTATGGGCACTGACACACTTGATCATCACAGTAACCATAGGAAGTAGATACCACTTACTATCCCCACTTCACATACATGGAGAGAAAGTTTGAAGTGTTAATTGATTTGTTTCATTTTTATTTCTGTGTATCTTGGTCCTTTCTCTAAAGCACATTGTTAGGGCTTTCCATCCTCACTGTCCTGGATGAAGGTTGCTATGATAAACTCGTTTTGTAAAAATGTTTCAGGACTTTAAAACTTAAGTTGATTTTAAGTTTCAACAGTTTACTTAGAATTGCAGGAGCCTAAGCTTTTGCAGAAACCTAAAGTCTGCAGATCTCATCACATGTTTACCCCATAAACAATAGTCTTGAAGGAATGTTAATGAAATAATAAACAGTTTTCACACTTTCAATGAGATAACAATTCTCTCAGTGGTTAAAGAGAGATATCAAAGGAAGAAACTGTAACTTACACATGCATGGGTTCCTGAGAAGGAGCCCGGCTCTCCACACTGCCCCAATGTCTAAGAATTCTAGGACGCTAAACCCAG
>CAUYQV010121091.1:0-13594 GCA_963574575.1 Galagoides demidoff
GATCCCTCTCCAGTGTGCATTGCTGCTCCGATGGACCGACCCTCTGTGAGTCGAGGGCTCGTTGGATGTCTTCACCTCTCCCACTCCCCAGAGAGAGGCCAGGCCCCGGTGCATGGCTGCACCTCTCCCACTCCCCAGAGAGAGGCCAGGCCCCGGTGCATGGCTGCCCCTCTCCCACTCCCCAGAGAGAGGCCAGGCCCCAGTGCATGGCTGCCCCTCTCCCACTCCCCAGAGAGAGGCCAGGCCCAGGGCAGCACCACAGATGGCTGCTGCCTGACAGAACCACTGCCTGAGGCCTGGGCTCAGCGTGGCCTCCTGCTTTTTGAGTTCCTATCCTCTTGCTCTGGGAGAAACCCTGAGTTAGTTGGACTTTACTTTCTTTTTTTTTTTTTTTTTGGTAGAGACGGGGTCTCACTCTGGCTGACTCTGGCTCACGCTGGTCTCCAACCTCTGAGCTCAGGCAATCCACCCACCACGGCCTCCCACAGCACTGGGACTACAGGCCTGAGTCACCACACCCGGCCTGGACTTTACTTTCTTAAGGGCAGCAAAATTTGGGCCAAACATCCTAAGTCTATATACATTTAAGGAAAACAAAGGAGCAAACCAAGGTTAGAGAGGTTTGAAATATCCCTACTCTGCCAGATGATTCAACACAGGGACAGCAGAACCCGTGTGCTGGGCCAGCAGCTCCGGGGCGCAGGCTGCTCACCCACCTGGAAGTCATCCACAGAAGGGATGGTCCGGTTGGCCGTCCTCCGCTTGTGCCACTGCCGCAGGGTGTCTCTGGTCTCAGAGCTGAGCAGTCTCGCTGCTTGTTCTTCTTGGAAATTCTTTATCAGAGAAAGTGCCCCGTAGGCACTCGTCAAGTAATAACCTCCTGGGAAAGAGCAGAAAGAGTGTGTTCTCCAAGGGTGTCACCTCACCAGGACACCAGGGCCAGAGGCCGCATTTCTTGTTTCCTCCATTTCTCCCACGCGCACTTCCTTGTAGGGTCACAGAAGCACACGGTGAGAGCACGCCACTCACTCCGTCACCCGTCCATCCTCACATCAGCCCAGGGAGACCCACACAGTGACCCAGGCCTGCGCAGGGAGGGGAGCACTGGCCAGCCAGGCTGACAACGTCCCCCTTTTCTCTGATGGGATTTCTGCTCTAGTGGGTGAGCTTGACAAAAACCTCTAAATTATTAAAGTACAATTGTGGCTTAGTGCCTGTAGCTCAGTGTTAGAACCTAGCCCAGGCCTGCTAAACAACAATGACAACTGCACCAATAACAAAAAAATAGCTGGGTGTTGTGGCGGGTGCCTGTAGTCCCAGCTACTCCAGAGGCCGAGGCAAGAGAATCGCCTAAGCCCCAGAGTTGGAGGTTGCTGTGAGCTGTGATGCCACAGCACTCTACCAAGGGTGACATAGTGAGACTATGTCCCCCACCCCCAAAATAGTACAATTGTGGACATGGTTTGCCAGAAAAGCTTGGGGTACCATGGACTGACAGGGAGGTGGGGATCAGGGTAACTGCTCTACAGCCAGAGTTACCTCCTCCAGTCTATGGATCTCCTATAGTGCTGGTTCTTAGGCTTTTCTTTTAGAAATTGGTATTTTCTAAATTTTAAGTAAACCATACACTTTGAAAGAACTGCATCTCTCTCTCTCACACACACACACACACGTGTTCACAAAAATATGGGTACTTCAAAATAATTTCTTTCTTCTAATTACCTTCCTTACCCTTACTCTGGGACTAATATAACACTTGGGGTATTTAGGAAAAAATAATTTACAAGGAAAAGTAAGTGATATCCCTTTTATGGTGCATTTAAAAATGATCTTACATTCTTGGGGAGTGTTAAAGGATTTACAACAAGAGATGTGTACGTACTTGTTCATAGTTTTGTCCTAAAATGTAATTTGTTTTAAAATACTATAGGTATAATTAGGTCCTCTGGAGGAATTTATACTGTCCATACCAGAGAGTCACTAGGGGGCACCCCAAATGTTTATTAAAAATTCCCCAAGTGGGCACAGCACATTTTAAATTTCGAGTCAGCCCAGCATGGTGTTGTGCCTATAGTGGCGGCTACTGGGGAGGCTGAGGCAGGAGGATCGCTTGAGCCCAGGAGGTGGATGTTGTAGTGAACTATGATGGTGCCACTGCTCAGCCAGCCTGGGTGATGGAGTGAGACCTGGTTTCAAAATCACAATAACAATAATAAAAAATTTAGAATCATTCTTTTTTGGAACACTCACTGAGTCTATACTGTGAGGCAAAGCCAGGGACAGACAGGGGTTGGTTTTTAAGAAATAGAATCTGAGTCCCTGCTCTCCAGAACTTGGTAAATATTAAAGAAAACGGACACTGGAGATTCATTCCTGCAGGGACCAGGAGGTAGCTGCGGTTAAGTGGGTTTTGTGCAGAAGGGTCACCTTCATGGCTGAAGGACATGCTCATGCAAGTCCCTGAAGAACTCTCTCTGGTCAGCCAGCGGAACGAGCAGGAGGGCAGCTCCTCCACCCACCCGTGTTGCAGAACAGGCCCTGCGAGCTCGCCCTGGGTGGGAACTCGGGACAGGAAGACGTCTTTGCTGTTTGCAGGTTGCTGATGGAGATTTGGAGCTTATGTTTTGCTGCAGCATAACCTGAGCCACCCTGAGTCGCACACCTTACATGTGTATATCATGTGTTTAGGGTGATTTGAAGCCTTCCCTGACCTTACCACCGATGGGGCAAATTCCCTAGTTCAGAGTTTTGACTTCTTGATCTGTACTGCTTGCCTCACAAATCAACACGTAATTAGTGTGAGACTCAGTTGTTGTGAGTATAAATCCTACATGGAGGATTTGGGGAGAAAGCGAGGCCATTCAAGCAAGGCTGCGTGGAGGGCGGCATTTGAGCTGGGATCTGGGACTGCTACAGTCTCTGTGGGGTGGGGGAGGGTGCCTTCGGACTTCAAGTTTGAGAGTCCACAGCTCTGTTCGGGCCACTAAGGAAAAAAACTGAAAATGCTGGGAGCTCAAAATTGACCATATTTGGGAACATATGGATCCAATTAGAGGAAGGTTTTAAATTTCTGCAGAAATGTAACCCTACCACCAGAGCTGTGCTTGGCTAAGGGATTCTCTGACGCCTTTGCCGTAAACTGGAATACCTGCTGAAACGGCAGAAATCTAGAGATGTGGCTGCTGCCCCACAAACCAAAGAGGACTTAGGCAGACCATGAAAAATCTGATCTGTGACATGTGGCCGCCACTCAGCAGCCCCTTCCACTAGGCCTCACAGCTTTGGTTAGTCTGCGCAGGCCTGGTCTGTAACCACAGCCTGTCCTACTGGGCCAGCCGCTCTCCCAAGAAGGAGGGTCAAATGCTCCAGACACAGTGAAGTGTCTGGGGGGGTGAGCTCACGGGCCACTCTGTGTGTCTGCTGGCTGTGCTCGTGTCCTTTCTCTCACATGGGATTCTGGAGGGGAAAGCAGCCACCTGCCCATCTCCCATCAACACAGCTCTTTGCTCAGGGACTGTGCTGGAAAAGGGGCAGGAATGGTTGGCTCTGTCCTCTAGCCACAGGATGCAAGGATTGGTTTGTCCTAAATGCGTATCATCACCATGAGAATGGCCCTCTTCCCAAAGCCCCAGGACCTCTGCATACTTATCTTCAGAATTAAACATGACTGAAGCTTAGAAAAAAAATACACCCAAATTATAATAATGACGCAGTAGAAGAAAGGAAAGCTTGGCATCTAGATTGACACGTGTTTCTCTTGGTCCCTGGATAAAACCATGCATTTGTCCCCTCCTGTCCAATCCCAGGGCAGAGCAGGTAAGGAAGGAGCCAGACAAGGCCTTGGGTGAGAGGCTAGAAGCAGGAAAGAGGCCTGTTCCGACCTGTCTGGGTGGGGACAGGATGAAAGACACCTTCCCTGATCCTGAGTCAGCACTTGGGCTCCAGGGAGGGGAGGAGGGAGACCCAGGCCTGGGAAGTTCATATTAGGGGCCTGAGGAGACCAGGGAACAGCTCGGAGGATAATTCATTTAGTTCCCTCCAGGGAAAGTGCTGGGATGAAGCATGCCTTAGATGATCCTCTCAGCAGGTGGACCTGTTTACTCCTGCCCAGACTGAAACTCACTGTAGAGAAGAAAAAAAAATGAGGGCTCCCAGGGTCTGTGTGAGATCTTATGCAGACACAGGAAAATGCATTGATAGGATTCAAATGCACAGGTCCTGATTTGTTCTTTAAAAAGACAAACTTGCACGAGAGTCCCTGTTATTTCTGCTTTCCAGGGCTGTGCACCTTGGTGCCAAACATCCAGAGTATTTCCATGATAAAATATTTCTCTGATGTGTGAGAAGAAGGAATTTCTGCTAAGACATGTTAGGCAGAGACAAGGAGAACCTGAATTGCCAGGGTAAAAATATCCAGATTTCATTCCACTGAATTTTTATTTTAACCATGAACAGATACTATTTTTTTAAATTGGAGAAAAAAACCCCACCATTTTAATTTTGAAAACAAAATTTTTAGAAAAGGTGAAAACAAAAGCTGGCCTTTGTCTGTTTCACTGATAGAAGAGCAGGTTACTTTTCTGGCTTCCAACAAAAGTTTATAATCTCCTCTTGTAATCAAAGAAACCGTTTCTTTCAAAAACGGGCACTTATCTTACTGAATAGTATATTTTATTGCCATTAAGTAATCTCCGTGATAAATAATTGTGGCCGGGTTACATTTTTCTTTGTGTTTTTTTCTGACTTTTCTATGATGCGCATGTATTACTTTGGTAATCACAAAAAGGTCAGTATATTCTTTCAAAGTAAAAAAAACTTTAAAGTTATAGTTAACATTTAAGATGTCAAAAAGCTCCCAAGCAACTGCTTCTTACTGGATGCAGGGTTTTAATTTGAGGTGTGGAGAGTATTTGGGGGTTAGAGGTGGTGGTGGCTGCACAATATTGTGAAATTAGTAAACGACACTGTACTGTTCACTTTAAAATGTTTTTCTGGGCTCAGCACCTGTGGCTCAATTGGCTAAGGGGCCAGCCACGTACACCTAAGGTGGCAGGTTCAAATCCCCAGCCCGGCCCTCCAAACAACAATGATGGCTGCAACCAAAAAATGGCCGGGCATTGTGGCGGGCGCCTGTGGTCCCAGCTACTTGGGAGGCGGAGGCAGGAGACTCACTTGAACCCAGGAGTTAGAGGTTGCTATGAGCTGTGATGCCATGGCACTCTACCCAGGGGGATAGCTTGAGGCTCCGTCTCAAAAAAAAAAAAAAAGTTTTTCTGTTATGTAAATTTTATTGAAATTTAAAAAATGAAAATGGAAAAATCCCAAAGAACACCCCCCACACACATACCCCATTCCTCTCCTCCCAGGACAAGTTACCTTCCCCGTGTAGCAGGGACGGGTCCAGGAGCTCCATCATGTACTCGACCTCAGTGTCCAGCTCCAGCATGTCGCACTGAGCTATGACATAGGTCAGCACTGGCAGGAAGTCATCGGCGCCGTACATCCTCCCTGGGAGTAGGAGGACAGAGCGAGACAGGAACATTTTTACCAATCTTTCTTTCACATCCTACTTGCTGCTGTTATTAGATAGCAAGCAGTCATCCTGGGGAAATGTGCTATTTATAAACAGAGGTGGGTGTTTCTGGAATTCTGTGCAGCCCACAGCTCTCCCAGCTGCTTGTGTTAGAGACCAGCCCTCCTCACAATTTCAGAATGAATGTCTGTGAGTCCAAGTCCATTAACACATTACAGATTTTTCTCCTTATTCTTAGGACTTGCATTAAATTGTGTTATACAATAAATTGTGTTTTAAACCACAGTAGATTCTCCATAGCTGACCACCTCCCCACACTGACCACTTCCTTTAATTGACCTCATTTTCATAGACTGGACATGCACCACATGTACGTATCAGAACAGCAGGCCTGGTTCCTTATATTGACCACCTCTGTATGTTGACTAGTTTGTTATAGTCCCTTCCGTGGTCAACTTACAGAAGTTCTACTGTATTTCAATGTCAGCAAATAATATTATAAAATATATGCTAATTCTTTGTATTCTCTCCTATTGCTTTATATTCACATTATTCAGAGACATAGGACAAAACCAGACTCAAACCAGGAATAATCTTTTTCTGTATTCAATATGCCAAGGAAGAACAGGTTGCCCGTACATATTGATTAATGGCAAAACAGGGCAAAAGCTTTTCATCTTCATTTCTAGTTTTCTTGACCATGGTGGTTCTCGGCTGACGGAGATTTTTCCACCCTCTGTGCCCCCACCGGGGCATTTGCCGCTGCCTGGAGACAATTTGCATCATCACAAATACATCTGTCAGGTGTGTATGGGGGGGTGCGGATGCCACCTGGGGTGGCACTAAACTTCCTACAGGAGGCTGGACAGCTCCCACAACCAAGAACTATCCTGTCTAAAATGTCAGTAGTGTGTAGGCTGAGAAACTGCGCTTCGGAAGGACACACTCCTGTGCAGAGACTATTTTGGGAATGTTTACAAACGATTGTGAACTATGAAAAATGATTCCTATTATGTGAAACGTGCTTGCAAATTTCAGAGGCCCCGTTCACAGGCTGTGGCCATCAAAACCAAAAGCTCAGATTTTAATGTCCTCACCCAGCAGCTCACAATGTGCACACACGTTCCCTCTACTCAAGCAGCGGTTAGTAGAAGCCACACTTTCTCTCTGTTGCTTCTCCATGGAGCAACTGAGCCCAGAAGGATGGCTGGTCGTCTTCCTTGGAATGAGGCCAAGGAAGAGGTGGGACAATGCAGGCTCCATCACTCTCCAGGAATCAGGCTACTCCTGCATCCCAGGAAGCAGCCAGGGGAAGCTAAGGGCTTACTTTTCAACTTTGTAACTTTTTGGTGAATTTCAATTACATTGCTTCTAGCAAAAAAGGGTGAGCAATGAAATGTCTTTAATGAAGCCTCATTATTAGCAACGGCTTGGAGTTTTTGACTCACTGACACAAACCCTCATTCCCCAAAATGCGATAAACTTCATTGCTAATATGTCCACTGCACATGGGCCATGTCCAGCAGCCTCAGCGAGTCCCCTTTCCTTCATAAGGAAAGGGTCACAACCAACTTCAGGCAGTGTACCAGCATGACTGAGGTGGCCAACGTTCCCCAGTTAAGGAACTCCTATATGTAGGGCAGATTTGAACTCAAACTCCAGAGAACCATGCTCTGAAGTAAATATTTCATTAAAGTGGCATCATACAAAAATCTCATTGACCTCATTCACTTATATATTTTTTTGGTGCCATTAATCTGCTGCATGTGACTGACTTGGCAGCTATCAGAGAAAAACTTTCTATTTTGGTGAGTGACCTGGTTAAAACAAGGGACAGAAAGGAGGAGAAATTGGGGATGGGAAGTCTGAGCCGGCCCTGGCGCGGGTGGGCCCCGCGATCGCAGCCTCACCTGAGTTGTTCTCCATGACGGTGTAGATGAGCTTGCAGACCCTCAGCAGCAGCATGACTTTCTTTTCGGGCGAATACATTTTCTGCATAGTCATGAATTTGACTTTGATTTTCTCCACATCCACAAAATCAGGGGTGGGGGCAAAAACCCCCAGCTCCTGCGGATTCCTCTGCCGCACGAGCTGCAGGTTGTCCTTGAGCTGTTTCCACGAGCCGTCGGCCACGTGGAAGTCCTTCAGCATGGCCTCCACGTGCCCCTTCAGGGGCTTCAAGATGCACTTGTGCATGGCTTTTTCCAGCACCACATCTGTAAAGAAAGCGCAGCTACTGTGACCACGGTGAACAAAGAGGAACGGCAGGACCTGCTCTCTCAGAATGACATTGCGACCTGACGCCTGGGGCACTCGCAGACAAGCCACACTTGAGCACTGACACTCACGCTTCTTCCTATAAAGCCAAGAAGAACAAATCTCCCCTAATACTGTCTGACTTGCATATAATCAATAAATGAAACATCTTTCTTTTAACTACTTCTATGCCCCCGGCCCAGTAAGTGCAGGCAAATATTCTAGAAGACATTCTTTTGATCTAGTCCCTTCTGACCAGTCAACTGATCGACTGGTAAGCAAATGCTATCTTAAAGGAAAAATTTCTAACACTGAAGGTTTATGATCCCTTCGAATAAACAATTTCAACTAAGTGCTAGAATATGTGATCTTGGATTGGATTCTGGACCAAAACATCCTGTATTTTATTTGCTACAAAGGACATTGTGGAACATTAGATCTGAATGCAGTCTGAAGATCGGGTGATAGTGTTAACATGGTTAAGGGTGTTGATTTTCTGGGTTTGGTAATTGCACTGTAGTTATACAACAGAATGGGCTTCTTTTAAAAAACTACACACTAAAGTATTTAAAGGTGAAGAGATATAATGTCTGTAACTTACAAATGGTATGGAAAAGAAGAGAGCCCACAAGAGTGTGTGTGTGTGTGTACATAGACAGGACTCCTGTCTGCAGCAAATGTGGAAAACTGCTATTATTCAGGCAGTCTGGGTGAAGGGTACACATTTCTTTATGCTATTTTTGCAACTTTCCTGAAAGTCCGACATGATTTCAAAATTAAAACTTAAGCAGTTTTTGAAATGTGTTTCTGTTCAGAATTAGGAAATACCTTTAAGTGTGTATAGGAGGCATTATTTCCCCCTCCTCTGAATGGCTGCTAGTGGAGTAGCTCTCTTGGCTGATACTAAAATGACCAGTGGGTTTGGAGATCTGGGCTCAAGACGATTTGTACAATACTAAGCCCTCTGCTTTGTCAATACCAGTTGTTCAATCTCACACATTTGCACGTTCTCCTCAAAGCCACCTGGATTCTGCTGCAGCATCAACATCTCATATAGGACACTAATGCGAGTCCACCCTGGAAGCTGTGGGGATCAGGGCGAAACCTGCCCTTTACCCTTGGTCTGGTTTGCTGAGAGATCAACTCACAATTATGGGAGATTAATAAGAGAAAGGTTTATTTCCAAATACCATGTGCATGGGGGAGAACCACAAGAATGATTACCCAAAATCTCAGTGATGGTCAGAGACCTTTATAGATGCCTTTTGGATGGGAGGGGGACAATGTGGAAAGTACAGGTGCCGCAGTGGTTGCTGGGGAGGGATGTGTGTTGATGGGAGGAGTCAGACTGGTTTGTAGATTAACCTGAGAGACAGACAGGTCTCCTCTTCAGACGACCTTGGGGCCAGGTCTCTTACTTCAGAGGGCCAGGTCTGTTAGTGTGTGATAAGGAGTCAGCAGCCTCTTTCTAATGCTCAGCCAGGTTACTCAGGTTTATACAGCTGGAGGAAAGGCCTCTTTCAGTGCTTCCTGACCATGAATGGCCTTCAATTTGTAATATTCTTTATACCAAGGGATCAAATTTTGGGGCAAAATTTCCTTAGCCCTATCAAAGCCATGGGTCCACTTATGTGTAAAACTAGAAATAGTTGAATTATCTCTCTGGTCTTTGGAATTCCTGACAGTGGATCAGGTCATACTGAATTAAAAGTATTAACAATTATTAGAAGGCCAGAGACAGAGAGAAATCTAAGCCATAGGTACCAATGCTGAAAACAATTTTTCCATATCCCAAAGTTAAAACTGAGACCAAAGTGAAGGCTGACACCACAACTATCAGATTCCCCCTCAGCCTATGTTTCCTGTTGTTCTTCTATCTCCATATCCTATCCAGGTGATGTTTGTTTTATATAACTTTAGAAATCAAGGTGATGCTAAAGAAAACAACATATTCACTTCACATCTGGTATTAAAACAAAGTATTCTGTTTGCCTTGGTTATTACGTGTTAATAAATCTTTGTGACGTCATAGCATCTTTGGCTTTGGCCTATATGGTTGAAACAATAAAAAGTCAATAATAGCAATTACTATTGAGTGCTCAGATGAGGCTCCATCTACACTTTAGAATTATCATCTAATTCTATTTTCATATAATACTAACATCAAGCCTATTTTACTGATGAAGAAACTGAGCCTCAGAAATGACTGATAGCCTGCTCAAGGCCACACTATTTTAAACAATCATTTTTATTATTTTTCAAAGTAAGTGATCTTAATTTTATAGCTCAAGGTGCTTTATAACAAGCACACACCAGTTTATTCCTCTCATTCAAGTGTTGTGAAAGCTACATTTGTGGTTATAAGTGACCTCTACTTGGCTACAATGAGGGTGAAAGTCATGCCACTGGTTAATCAGGAAGGTGTGTGAATGTGCAGATGGCGTTACTCGTAATCCCGACAGACTGTGCGCACAGGGTATATTTGTACCACATAACTACAGTGGAATTCAGACAAAGTAACACACATATATCCATTCATCAGTGTTGCAGGTGCGGCATGAACAGACCTCGCAGACAGGACACTGTGTGAGAGAGGCCAGACTAAGAGCACCTCCTGCAGCATTTCAGTTACATAAGGTTGAAAAGCAGGCAAACCTCACCCATGGTGATGTTAGAAAGGACGGCAGTTACCCTTGGGTAGGACGTGGACCAGAGCAGGCACAGGGACCCTTTTGGGAAGTGGAGATGTTCTATTTCTAGACCTGGGTGGTGGCTACCTGCGTGTACACATGTGCAAAAATTTGCCCAGCGACACTTGAGATTTATGCACCTTATGGATGTACATTAAACTGCAATAAAACATGTAAATCAGAAAAACAGAAAGCTGAAGATTTTCATCTTGAACCGCAAGGGTGACTAAGTTTTTGAGACTGGTCACCTCTGGGGTATTAATACAAACCATCTCTAAAAGGCTCTGAGCTGTTCCTGGGGAATGAAGTTCATTACCAGTAAGTTGCCTAGGCTCCCTGGCACAAGCCATCCCTGCTGTCAGGGAGAGGGAGGGGCGCTGGCCTGTGCACAGTGAACTCCACCCTTAGGCATAAATGGGCCTGTGGAAATCTGTAAGGAGGGGTGAAACCTATGACTAATTGCCAAGTGAGCAGTCCATTTTCTTAAAACAAAATGAAAAAGCAAGTGCTAGTGCTAGATATTTTTCTAGTACTTTTTTTTTTAAGACCGGAATTTAAAAATAAAAAAGATTGGTCTCTGTATTCTCTGCCAGAGTAAGAAAGATTCTAGTCTTTATTCCTACCCTCCCTGCCAGCCCAATCCTTAATAAACATAGGAAGTATGGAATAAGAGTGCCAGTGAACAGAGGGACCCACATCCCAGCTGTTTCTTCCCAGTAGGAAAGGCAAGGTCTGCTTGTAAACAAGAAGGAGAAATGATTTTGGGAACGCAAGTAACAGAGGACCTTCCAGAATGTGGCCTAGCTCAGAATTGGCCACATGTCCCATAAATTACTGTTCTGTTGTTTTCTATTATCTCTGGTTGCATTAATTACAACAAAACAAAACAAAATGTTTTAAAATGTAAGAACAACAACATTATTCTAGGCACTTTACAGGGACTGACTCTACACCCAGGGAGGGATATTATTTCTTCATTTTGTGGATGAGGAAACAGAAACCCAAAGAGGTGTGTATCATGCAGCTAGCAAGAGGGGAAGCTGGGATTCAAACCCAATAAGTGTTTCCAGAGTTCTTGGCATTATGTTAAATGTATTCATCCATAAGCAAACATACAAAGCAGACACTTGGAGACATCTGACACCATTAAAGGAAAATGAATACGATGATTACATATTTTTCTTATAGCTCGTCAATGTCTTTCCTGTTTAATACTAGAGAATTGTTTGAACTATGACAAATTGAATTTTAGAAACTAAATGTTAGCTGTACTCTCTGAATGACCCAAACTGGAAATAAGTTTCTAATAGTATTTATACAGATCATATCAATTGGTCCCACAGATCACCCATAAGAGAGAAGTGGCAAAGACCATGGCAATTGCTGGGTTCTCCTCAACTTGGTGGCACCTAATGTAATTTATAGGAAGAGCGAACATGTCTGGTGACTCACTCTCATTACTTCTCAAAGGATTGATTCACTTACTTATTCAGAATGGGAGACAGACACCTCGACCCTTTTCTCTCTGACCCTAGATTAGAGAGATTCCAGAGGCTACAGATCAGACGAGGAGGCATCATCACAAGACCAAATAATGCATCAGCTTCCCCGGGCTCTGTCTTTCTAAGAAGCTCTGGCCAAGTACCTTCACCTCCTGCTGCTGTTGTCTGGACTATGAGCCAAATCATCGCCCACAGGAGGCCAGGCAGAGCGAGCAGTCTGAATCTGGCTGAGTTGGTGATTGTTGACATAATAGAAAATAATAATTCATATTAGCCACAGGATTTTAACCGTGCCTGAGTCTGGACAACACAATACAGTCATGTGTTGTAGAATCAGGTTTCTGTCAATGATAGAAATATATTATATTTATTTAATAAATAATAGAAATATAGAAATAGAAATATATAAAATATAAATATGATATAGATATATAAAATATATGATATGTATTATATTATATAAATATATATCTATTTATATTATATAAAATATATCTATATATTATATAATGGTATAATGATATAAATATAGAGAAAGTATAAATATAAAAATAGAAATATATTTCATGTACTAAACTGTGGTCCCATCAGACTGCAATACTGTATTTCTACTGCACCGTTTCTATGCTTAGCTATATTTAGACACACACACGATCACACTGTGTACAGTAACATGCCGTGAGGTTTGGGAGCAGCAGGCCGTACAGAGCAGCCGGGGTGTTCAGCGCCACACCATCAGGTTGTATGGGTGCACTCTGTGACATCTGCACAAGGACCCACTTACCCAACAAGCATTTCTCAGATCATGACTATAGGTTACTTTTTAATCTTTGTCAAGTTACTTGTCAAAGATAAGACATGAGGTTTGATTACACGGCCTCTTGGTTTATTCTAATTATGGCATCATGATTATTTTTTAAAAAGTAGTAGATCACATATCATGAGTTGTTCAAGGAAAAAAAGTAAGGTAGAAGAAATAGAAGCTAATGTTTGATGACAATACACAGGTTTTTTTATTAAAACTGAAATTGGGAAATTCAGGCATTTATACGTCACTGCCACTTATTTGGGCCTTGATCTGTGCAGTTCCTATTCTAAGATTATGTGAACCACCTTGTTAACCCTCACTTTAGTCCTGTGACATTGGAACTGTTGTCACTCTCAATTTACAGATGGAATGAATAAGGCTTAGGAGTCACATAACTTTTCCCAGGATGGTGAAAATGAGATGCAAGCCCGCTTGTTCCTACTCAAGCAAGTCAGGAGACACAGGTTGGGCTTCCCTATACAGAAAGGGCAAAATGAGCTGATGCCTTTTTAACATAATAACTAATTTCTTTTGGCTTTAGTGGGTTAAGGATCAGAGTTAATGTTGAGTGCTGTAAATGTCGTTGTAAGCACATAAAGAGCTTTACATGTATTTAAACAACTCTGTCCAAAATGGACTCTTCGTCTTAGTTTGGGTTCTCCCAGATGCTGACTCTGAGACAAGGATTTGGTGTGAGTAGTTAACCTGAGAGGTGACCCCTAGGTAGGGTGACCAGATTTTAGCATCAGTAAGGCGGGACAGCATGGCGGGGGGGGGGGGGGGGCCAGGGCAGGGCAGGGCAGGG
>CAUYQV010121097.1:0-14662 GCA_963574575.1 Galagoides demidoff
GCCTGTGGTCCCAGCTACTTGGGAGGTGGAGGCAGGAGACTCGCTTGAGCCCAGGAGTTGGAGGTTGCTGTGAGCTGTGATGCCATGGCACTCTACCCAGGGGGATAGCTTGAGGCTCTGTCTCAAAAAAAAAAAAAGAAATCATATCCTAGTAATCTTTGTAAATAGTTTCTCTAATGGCATTCTTTTTCTTCTCAATAATATATGAAAGAAGTTTAAATTTCAGAAGGAATTCAATTCTGATTTAAATTATGTGAAAAAGATAGGCTTTTTCTGTATAAAAATAGTCTTTATTAAATATTACTGGGGGAATTTCTGAGTAATATTTCCCTCTTTTATTTTTCTTACCATCTGGAATACATATTATTTTACACTGAAATTGTTTTTGAGATTATAATTCAAAATTTTAATGTACCTAAGTATTTTAGTTGAAGGTAATCTCTTTTTAAAAATAAAAATAATGAGGACTTTTTAAAAAATCTTTTTAACTTTTTTTTAACCTTTCGGACTCATTAAACAGCCTAATTTCTTGTTTCCTTATGTGTATATGTTCCTTACTAAACAGTAAACACACAATTTGGCATACTGAAATATCTTTATTTTTTTTTTTGAGACAGAGTCTCACTCATGGCCTGGCAAGAGTGCCACGGCATCATCATAGCTCACAGCAACCTCAAACTCTTGGGCTCAAGTCCCAAGTAGCTGGGACTATAGGCACCCACAACAATGATTGGCTAATTTTTTTTTTTTTCTATTTTGTAGAGATGAGGTCTCACTCTTGCTCAGGTTAGTCTCAAACTCCTGACCTCAAGCAATTCACGCTCCTTGGCCTCCCAGAGTGCTAGGGTTACAGGTGTGAACCACTGCACCTGGCCATACTAAAATATCTTGAAAGGAAACATTTTATTTATAGAATACTCTATTACCAAGAAACTAGTAATTACATTTTTATGTTTTTAAGTTTAAGTTATGTGTACTGTGTATGATCATGTATGATCATGTGAGGACCTGGATACTCTGGGTGTATCAATGTATTCATTCGAGGGAACTGTATGTGCTAGCTGCTGAGAACACACCTGCCTGCAAGCGAAGTTCTTGCACATACTGAATTTATATTTTAATGGAAAAGTAAATAAAATTTATTTCAGGCGGTGACAAGGGCCATAAAAATAAAGTAGTTTATGAGGGGTAGGAATGAGAAGGTGCTATTTGAGCTTGAGTAGACAGTGAAGGCCGCCCTGATGAAATGTCCTCTGAGCAGAGACTTAGTGGAATGTGTTAAGTGTACAATTGAAATCTACCATTAACTTTCAAGTTTCTTATGCAGTTTTGTCCTCTACCCCTACTCTCAACTTATTTCATCACTGACACCAAAAAGATTCTGGTGAACTCTGCTTTCACCTTTCTCCACCTTTGACCTTCCTTCATCTTTTTTACCAGAAGGAAGAATACCTAAGAAATCAAATAGCTGTGAGTAAAACAGGAGAATTAAGAGAAGAGAAAAACTAGGATCTTGATAATTTGAGCTGTGAATAGTCAGAAATTAGATAGGTGTTCCTTTAAGGTTATTGAATTTGAAAATGAAATAAAGACTTTTGGAAATAAAAGAGCAAGGTGTAATTGTGTTTGTCTATTTCCTCAAGAGCATTAATAATGTAAGTTTGGCAAGATATTTATAGTATAAGAACCTTACAAGTGACTTAGTACCATAGTATTAAATATCTAATAAATACAGAGGGTGCCAAAACATGTATAGACATCTTAAGGAAGGAAAAAACTGTATTACAATTGTACTGCTCAATATATACTAATAATAAAAGATGAATACAAGTCACATTTGAGCACCTCGTGTAATTGCAGAAGTCAAATGTGACTTGAGTATTACAAATTTAACACAGCTTTTTTCGTTTCTTAAAATGTATATACATTTTTCTGGCACCCTCCATATTATATCTTACTTAGACATGCACTAGAAGTATACAGTTTCAGGCTCTCATAGATTAGTAAGCCCATAACTAAGCAGGATGAATACTTGTAACTTTATAGTTTACAGAATACTTTCTTATATACTTACCGCATTTGAATAGGGCAGATATTATTACCCTCATTTTCAAATAAGACAGGCTTAAAGAGATTTAAAAGTTTTATCCCAGGTCACACAGCTAACAGGTGACCGAGACCTGAACATAGGTCTTCTGGTTCTAAATCCTGGCCATTCTCATGCCACAGTTATATAATGTGCGAACTTAATCTTCAGAAGACTCAGCCAGCTTTGTAATATATTAGTTTCAGAAAAAAAACAAGAGTTTTTTTCTCTATACTATTCTAAAAACATTCTATAAAATGAGTAGTAGTGGAAAAAGACCTATTAGGTGAGTTATAACATTTTTACATCAAGGCAGAGCCTCCAAATAAAAAATACAATCAGCTGTTTCATCCCTGCTTTTCTTATGTCCCACATTCAATCAGTGAATCTGGTAATTTCTAGCAGTGTGCTAGCCCATTTTTCCATGATGATTATATTTATTGATTTTGAGGTATAGCTTTTTCTGGGGCTTTTTGTTTGTTTTTTAACCATGACTATAGCCCATGGTTATAAAGTTGTAAACTATAACTTTACTAAAAATCAGTAGTATTAGACAGAAGTACTTTGTCATATACCTCCATGCCAGAAGGTGTGGTCCAGACATTTAAGGGCAGTGTTACCTGCTCCCTGGTGAGGGCATTTCTTTTTTTTTTTTTTTTTTTTTTTTTGACAGAGCCTCAAGCTGTCCACCTGGGTAGAGGGCCATGGCATCACAGCTCATAGCAACCTCCAACTCCTGGGCTCAAGCGAGTCTCCTGCCTCCGCCTCCCAAGTAGCTGGGACCACAGGCGACCGCCACAACGCCCGGCCATTTTTTGGTTGTAGCCATCATTGTTGTTTGGCGGGCCCAGGCTGGGGATTCGAACCTGCCACCTTAGGTGTATGTGGCTGGCGCCTTAGCCACTTGACCCACAGGCGCCGGAGCCGATGAGGGCATTTCTTATTGCTGTGTGTCCATCCGCTTCAGGCCTCACCCAGGGCAAACAAAGAAGATTGTCTCCAAAGCAAAGACCTCCCTTTCCATTGTTTCATGACCATTTTAGGAATTCTTACTCTCTTATTTACAGCTTGATTGTGGGTTATAGGAAATGTCTTTTTTAAGACTATATATTTTTTTCACATTCGTCCAATTTATGGGTGACTCAGGAAATGGAAGGAGGAGATAAGTTAATGAATAAAGAAAGAAAATAGTCATATTTCTTTTTCCTATGTACTATGCCAACAATAATGGCCTGTGAAATTATATTAAAATGATTTATCTTTACTCAAGTGACAGAATAGAGCATTATGACAAACTCAAAAGGAAGCTCCCTGCATTGCAGAGCAATTCTTTTCAAAAGTACTTTAAGAAATCCAAGTGTAAGAAGAACCCAAGAATCTACCAAGGTGAAATGTTGATTTCAGCAAATCAGAATGATTCCTTGCCTCTGTCATTAAAAGATACTAATAAGGCACACTTAAGTCCTATAAATCATTCTTCAAACGATGCTGATAGCATAAGTACCCTGACTAATGATAATTATGCTCCAGTGCTTGAGCTGTAAACAGAAAGGAAATGAAGCATTTAACTATATAGCACTAAATAATAGAATGATCTTGTCTAGGTCTTTGTGATATGTGCTAGGATTTAAAACACTGCATGAATCAAAATAGGAGGCACAGTAGGTGGCTAATTTTGTCTCTTAGTTCTTCAAATCTGCGTAATAACTCCTTATAATGGGATTTTCCCCTCCCAAGAACCTTTTTTTTTTTTGAGACAGTCTCACTTTATCACCCTAGGTAGAGTGCTATTGTGTCATAGCTCATAGCAGCTCTTGGGCTCAAGAGATTCTCTTGCCTCAGCCTACTGAGTAGCTGGGACTACAGGTGCCCCCACAGCACCCGGCTACTTTTAGAGACAAGGTCTCCCTCTTGCTCAGACTGGTCTCAAACCTGTGAGCTCAGGCAATCCCAATCCACCTGCCTTGGTCTTCCAGGGTGCTAGGATTATAGGCATGAGAACCTTTTTTACTATCATTAGTTAATTAGAATTTAAAGGTTGCTATAATGATTGTAAATCTAATTTCAGTTACCACAGGTCATTGCATATATTTTTTTCAGATTTACAGAACAGTCTTCAGATAACAAAAACACTGCCAATTTATAAAGGTGTAATGTTAAGCTATTATGCTAACGATGGCAGAAGTAGACTAAAATTTCTGTGTTGAACCCTATTCCCCTAGTAATTTAACAAATATTTAATCATAATTTTTTGCTGTCCCACTAGATCATACTTTTTTTGCCTTCGTATACCTCTTCAGCTGACTTAAAATACCTCAATAGTAATCTGCTTTATAAATAAAAATGCATACAAGATTTCAGCTAGGAGGAATGGATTTAAGAGATCTTTGCACAGTGGTGACAATGGTTAATAACAATGTATTGTATTCTTGAAAATTGCTAAGAGAATAGATTTTAATTCTTATCACAAAAAATGATAAACACATGAGATAATACATAATTAGCTTGATTTAGCCATGCCATAGTGTATATATGTTTTTAAGCAACATGTTGTACTTGATAAATATAATTTTTATTTGCCAATTTGTTTATTTTTATTTATTATTATTATTATTTTTAGAGACAGTCTCATTTTATTGCCCTCAGTAGAGTATCGTGGCATCACAGCTCACAGCAACCTCCAACTCCTGGGCTTAGGCGATTCTCTTGCCTCAGCCTCCTGGATAGCTGGGACCACAGGTGCCTGCCACAATGTCCAGCTATTTTTTTGTTGCAGTTTGGCCGGGGGCTGGGTTTGAACCCACCGCCCTTGGTATATGGGACCGGTACCCTACCCACTGAACCACAGGTGCTGCCCAGCCAATTTATTTTTTAAAGAGCAAACAGTTAAAAATGCAAAAAGAAATTAACAAACTGATAACAAATCGATACAAATTACTAGGTGTCACAAAATACATTTTTACTTTATCTGAAAGCTGTGACATTCATTGATATGTTAGATAATTGCATTCATCCAGTGTTTTCAGATTTGCCCAGCATTCTGCTAGGGTCTGGGGTGATAAAATGATGCCTTCAAGCAACTTAGAATTTTTTGAGGTGGCACTAATGTGCCAGCATTCCAGAGAAGCGGGAATGAATAATGCAGATTGAAGACTCGGTGAGAAGTAGCACCAGAGACCAGCCTTAACCATTAAGTAAAAAGCGAAAGATTTCAAGAAGTTAGAGAGTGATAGTGTGATCAACATGTAGAACTTTTAAGTATGACTGTGGTATTTGTCTGGTATTAACGGCGTGGTTTAACCAAATGGAAACGAACAAGAAAACCTGACAGATGGAGTCTTTGCATGAACAAGTAATAAGTTGGATAGATAAATAAGGGACCAATCATGAGACAGGGGTTGTGAATGTCAAAAGAAAGGTTTTATAGCTGTCCTGTGGGCCATGAGAGGAGTGGGAAAATCTTAACTTTTGAAACTTAAGATTTAGATGGCACTGTTAGCAGTGAACAATATGGACAAAGGAAGTAGTTGAGACAAAAAAAATATTGGTTGGTAAACACATTAATTTTTGAGATTTTTGAGAAATGATAGTAAGAATCAAGAGGAGAAAATACAAAAGATCCTGCTAAAGAAGAAAGTACTTGGTGATTGGCCAGATATGCAAAACTGTTGTTCACATTTGCACTGACCTCTTAAAACAATGTAAAATTCATTATGTGATGGTGTCTGCTGGTATGCCAGCCAGGAAAGTAAATTGCTGGAAAAAGGTGTTGCTACAAGGGGCTTTGAGTACATCACAGAATTGTAGCATCGTTGTCAAAAGAAACACATTATGCATTTTGTCATGGGTGCTTAGGAAAAACTCTTATACTCAGATTGAAAACACACAAATTTTCCAAAATATACACTCAAAAAATTGAGGGGTGAGCAGGTATGAACACTTTTCTCTTGAGTTAGGATAATCAGAAGTGTAGCCATCTAGAATTAGTTAGGAAAAGTGCTGTTTTTTACTTAAAAGGCAACCCTAAAGAAACATGAAAGAAAACCACTAAGATTACAGAACTTGCGTATATTGTATGTGGAAATCAGTGGAAAGAATTTATGGAAATTTTATATAATTAAATGGTTTTAACCACAGCTTCATTTGGGAGATATTAAAGACCTCTGAAGGTATTTCACTTAGAAAATGGAGATTGAATCTTACTAAAAATAGTTTTAGGTTATGAGAAAAAAGTGAACTTCTACGTTTATATAATCTGGTTACATAACTTTAGCGGGACATGTGCATGACATTAGCTGAACTTATCCCAAGTAAGTAAACAAATGTATTGTCCTACCTGTGTCACTTTATCTTAATGTAAATTGAGAAACCTAATCTTTCACATTTTTTTCACTGATTGCCTTTCTCCTCGTGACTGTTGCTTTTCTTTTTATATCTTTCTCAACTTCAAATCAATTTTGAATCAGCCAGTGTATGCATTAGATTGTATAATATAACACTTCTATTGCCAAAAATGTGCCTAGAGACCAGGTTGTTTACTCCAAGGCTCTAAGTTGCCCTAATCAACCCAAGAGCAAGACACTAACCCTTTCATTCACCAGGAAACGGTTAGAAGTCTGGTCAAACCCACTATCCTTTCTCATGGGATAAGGGCACCCATCTTAGGCAGTGGTAAGGTTCTAAAGTTGTCATGCTTAAACCCTTAAAAAACAAACAAACAAAAACCTTAAAATAACCTGCAAAATATAGCACACACACTTTGTCTAAATTACAGCATTTCTCATAAGTCTAACACAGCCACTTTTTTTTTTTTATGAGACAGTCTTAAACTTTGTTGCCCTCAGTAGAGTACTGTGGTGTCACAGCTCACAGCAACCTCCAACTCTTGGGCTCAAGTGATTCTCTTGCCTCAGCTTCCTAAGTAGCTGGGACTACAGGTGCCTGCCACAATGGCTAGCTATTTTTAGAGACAAAGTCTCACTCTGGCTCAGGCTGGTCTTGAACCAGTGAGCTCAGGCAATCTACCTGCCTTGGCCTCCCAGAGTGCCAGGATTACAGGAGTGAGCCAATGCACCCAGCCCACGTTTTTTTCTATAGTATTGGTCTTCCTTAATGAACAACACGTGAAATAATTAGTTTGCACTTGAAAGCATGCTACAGGGCAAAAAAAAAAAAAGAAGGTTTTGTTTTCCTGAGAGGGTGTAATTGAATTTGTGTTAGTTAAATGTGCATTGATATGACTCCACTGTATTTCTCTCCCGTATATTTCTTAGATCCACATTTCTAGTTCTACTTCTTTCGCACCTCACTGGTCTTCCTTGAAGGCGTTCATTTCCCTTTCCTCTCAAATGGAGGCTGTTCATTTTTGTATAGCCTACACACCACATGAGCCATGGTGGGTAGGACTGGCATCCCCACAGTTAGCAGGCACTACTGCTAAGCCATTACTCTTTGCTCTGTTTTTAGAAACTAGTTGGAGATTCATGCTCTCTATCTAGGCTGGTCAACCTCATTGCTGTCACCTGCTGACCTCATTCTAGTCGTTCTGCCTCATGCATTGAAGACTTTAACATCCAGCTTGCTGTCATCCTCTTTAGGCTAGCCTTGTTGGACTATCCATCAAATGTTCTGCTCTCTCAGTTCCTTGACCTCTCTCTCTGGTGGCTTTTTCCCCTTTAATCCATTTCACCCACCAACTGCTGTGGCCACATCCTGGACTTAGTTAACTGGGAGATATCAAATTCAGTAGCTCACTGTCTGAATGACTCTGAACATCTACCCTTCCACCTGCACTTAACCCTGGGCTTCACAGGGGCCTGCAGTCTCTGATGCCTCCACGTCCTCCCAGCATCTACCACCTTCACTTCTTTCCTGTGTAGTGCCGTCTTCATCATCTCCATGCTCATGTTTTAGGTCCTTGTTTCTCAATCCTCTGTAATCTGACTTCTGCCTCACCGTTCCAGTAAAACCACCCTCTCCATGGGCACCAACAACCACTTTGTTACCATTACTATGTAAACACTTAGTTTGTTATTAGATTTTTACTTTGAAATGTTTCTTTTAAAAAATTCTACAATTCTGTTCTTTTTTGGAGGAAAAATTTTAGCCCCTAGATAGTAAAAATCAGTGAAGTTTTACTAAAAATAATTGTTAAGGTTGATTATCATTTTTATAAGGCAGGTGATATTTATTATGGGGTTTTTTTTAAGCTTTGTTACTAAAATCTACTTTTCCAAAATAGGCTAATGAAGTCATTTGGAACTATTTAGATTAATTAACAATTGCTATAATTAAGCAGAGAAAATGTTATGTGCATAACATATTTGTGCATCTTTGTGGTAATCATTTTAAAATCAATATTCTTGTTTTGCAGTTGAAGCTTTATACCACACTACATACCCAGAATATCTCCAGTACATTTATTTGGTGGCACCAATATCTCTTATGATGTTAAACCCTATAGGGTTTATTTTTTGTGAAATCCAGAAGTGGAAAGATTCTCAAAATGCTTCTCAAAACAAAGTAAAAATTGTGGGACTCGGACTTCTGCATGTATTACAGAACCCAATAGTATTTATGGTCTTCATTGGGATTGCCTTCAATTTCATTCTTGATCGACAGGTGCCTGTATATATAGAAAATTTTCTTGATGGACTTGGAAATTCTTTTTCTGGATCAGCCTTATTTTATCTTGGTCTTACCATGGTAGGGAAAATAAAGAGACTGAAGAAGTCAGCGTTTGTTGTACTAATTCTTCTCATCACAGCTAAACTGTAAGTTTTATTTATTTAACTTGGGAACTGAATTTTGTGAAAGCCTTAGTCAATTCGTTGGGGCGGGTGTGTGTGTGTGACTATTTTCCCCCTTGAGTATTAATAATCCCTCCTTATAAAGTAATAGTGATTTAAAGGAAAACATGATATTGGTGTATGGCAGAAAGTCATTTCTGGATTCTATGTAGATTTTTCTCTCCATTTTACTGTCAGATGATTGGCTTCACCTTTTTTTTTTGAGATAGAGTCTTACTTTGTTGTCCTTGGTAGAATGCTATGGCATTATTGCTCATAGCAACCTCAAACTCTTGCCTCAGCCTCCCAGGTAGCTGGGACTACAGGCGCTCTGCACGACACTGGCTATTAGGAGAGACAAGATCACTCGGTCTAGCTCAGGCTGGTCTCCAACCTGTGACCTCAGGCAATCCACCACCTGGGCCTCCCAAGTGCTAGGATTATAGGTGTGAGCAACCGTACTGAGCCCAACTGGTTTCACTTGTAAGTAAAGTTTACCTGATATCTCCTAGTGTACCAGTTTGATAATATTTTTAGAGGAATTTTTCAAGATTTCTGAGTTTTTTAAATCCTTTAAAATCCTAAAAGCATAAGCATCTTAGTGTTAATGAGAACAATAATTATTAATAGAAATTTTTGTTCATAAATTTGAGGGAAATATTTTCCAATTCTGAAGTTGGTTGAAGTTTCCAAATACAAGTGGGTCAAAATGAAGCATTATTAATAACCATCTGGTCCAGCCTGTCAAATAAAAAATTATCAGCCCCTTAATTAATAGTTCCTCACCTTGCATATACTTCATGATACAGGGGACATAAATTTACTGCAAGATTATCAAATATTTGAGGCTACTTAACCATGGGATTTAGCTCTTGTATAAACAGCTAAATTCAGGAGACCAGTGCAATATAATATAGTGTTTATTTTTCAAACTAATAATAATAATAATGAATGTAAGTGCTGAAAATTATTTCTAGTGGTTTTATGCTCCTTAAAAACAAAGTATTAATTAGTATTGCCACAGTAATAAATATAGTTCTAACAATAATAGAATTATCAACTTCCACTTAAAAGTATAATCTAAATATTTTAACTTAAAAATGTGGGGAAGTTTTTGATTCTTACTAGATGTTTGATTAAATAAAATACCTAATAAGAATCAATTAAATTAAATATATAACATTTAATTAAATAATCTTTTATTAATTAAAAATACATTTTCAGGCTTGGTAGCTCAAGCAGCTAAGGCATCAGCCACATACACCAGAGCTGGCAGGTTCGAATCCAGCTCGGGCCTGCCAAACAACGACAACTACAACCAAAAATAGCTGGGCATTGTGGTGGGTGCCTGTAGTCCCAGCTACTTGGGAAGCTGAGGCAAGAGAATCGCCTAAGCCCAGGAATTGGAGGTTGCTGTGAGCTGTGATGCTACAGCACTCTACCCGGGTGACAGTGGTGATGCTACAGCACTCAACCCAGGCGGCACTCTATCTGGGCGACCTGGGGGGAAAAAAATACATTTTAAATTAGTTTAAAATAAAATTTTAACTTTAAAAAAATCTCTTTTTTTAATTATTTGGGATTAATTGAGGGTACAAAGAATTAGGTTACACTGACTGCATTTGTTAGATAAAGTCCCCCTTATAATTGTGTCCTGCCCCCAAGAAGTGTGCCATACACCATGACCCTGCCCCCCCCCTTTTTTTTGAGACAGTTCACTTTGTTGCTCCTGGTAGAGTGCCCTGGCGTCCTAGCTCACAGCAACCTCAAAGTCTTGAGCTCAAGCAATCCTCTTGCCTCAGCTTCCTGAGTAGGTGAGTCTACAGGCACCCACAACAATGCTTGGCTATTTTTTAGAGACAGAGTCTCGCTGTTATTCAGGTTGTTGTTCGAAATTCTAAGCTCAGGCAATCTACCTGCCTAGGCCTCCCAGAGTGCTGGGATTACAGGTGTGAACCACTGTACCTAGCCTAAAAAACTTCTTAAGATAAGTTTTTTAGTTTAAAAAAAAAAAATAGGCCCAGGCCCAGGTGGGGTACTGCCTGAGCTCATGAGTTCGAGACCAGCCTGAGCCAGAGTGAAACCCTGTTTTTAAAAATAGGTGGGCTTTGTGGCAGGTGCCTATGGTCCCAGCTACTTGGCAGGCTGAGACAAGAGAATCACTTAGACCCAAGAGTTTGAAATTGCTATGAGCTAAGATGCCATGGCACTCTACTGAGGGTGACAAAGTGAAACTCTATCTCAAAAAAAAAAGTTATATATATATGCACATCTATATGTAGATTTTTCCTTCCATTTTACTGTCAGAGATGATTGGTGATCATTTTTAATATATATTTGTATATATATGTAGATCTTACCATTTTACTGTCAGAGATCACTGGTGATGATTTTTTATATATATGTAAAAGCAGTTCTTTACTCCATCACAGAGCACCTCTGTAGGTGCTGCTGTGACAATGATCTGCTCTTTGTATGGAATCCTGAAGGATTTGTTTAATAATTGACTCTTCCACAGGTATGGATGTCACTAATTTTCTGCTTTACCTCCATTCTTTCAGTTTCCCTCGCTAACAACCCTTTTTATGTTTACAAAGATGAAGGGCTAATTGTAAGATATCTATTTTTCTACACGTTTTTTGAATGTTATTGAGAAGCATTGTTTTCATTAACTGAGCTAATTAAACCCCCAAGGATAATAAACTACAGCTTTTTTTCCAAAGAGGAATTTAGTAATTTTCTTGAAAGTTTGTTTCCTCAGACTGTCAACCTTTTTCTTGTAACATTTCAGTGAACCAATAGAGGAAGCAAGAAAGCAGCTGTAATTGCAATTTTTACCAAATTTTTACAAGAAAATTATTTGTTGAATAACAACAAAAATCTTAAATTTTCTCTTCGTAATCTTTGATGAAGTATTTCTGAATAATTTTACACTTTAAATGACTCCAAGTTAAATTCTTGATTTTTTTCAACAAAATGTCCAAAAGCAGGTATACACAGAATACGTGCATGCAAATAGGCATACTTTCTGGGCAGGAGACGAAGAGTAACCTCAGGTCAAGTTCACCAGAGCAGTCTACAACTTGGGGACCAGCATACTTTGATATCAAGTAAATAATGTATTTCTTCTTTCTTCAGCCTGGTGCTGCCACTTCTATGCAGAGAAATGGTGGAACTCTTGGACAAGGGCGACAGTGTAGTGAACCATACAAGTTTATCGAATTATGCATTTTTATATGGTGTTTTTCCTGTAGCACCAGGAGTGGCTATCTTTGCAACACAGTTCAACATGGAAGTAGAAATTGTATGTATATACTACTTTCTAAGTTTAATTATTTGTGTGTTTAGTAGGAAAATGAATTTTTAAAACACACAATGCAACATTGTTTTTATGAGAATCAATGTCTCTGAACTACCTCATTATAAGTAAGGTGGCATTATGTAACAACAACAGTTATGTAACAGACACTAACAGTTATGTAATCTGGGGGCCTTTACTTACCCATTACTTTTTTCATTAGTCTCTCTATCCATTCATACATACATATATATGTAGGGTCTTGCTCTGTCTTCAGGCTAAAATACAGTGGCATCATCATAGCTCACTACAGCCTTAAACTCCTGATTCTCCTGCCTCAGCCTCCGAAGTAGCTGGGAGTACAGGCCCATTCCACCTTGCCAGGCTAGTGCTTTTTCTATTTTTAGTAGAGACAGGGCATTGCTATATTGCTCAGACAGTCCCGGACCTCAAGGGATCCTCTTGCCTCAGCCTCCCAAAGTACTAGGATTATAGGTGCCCAGCTTTCATTGGTCTTTTTAAATTTCAGTTACAGCTTTTCTGGGGACACTGTCTAGAAGCACTCAGAATGGTACAGCGTTTGACATACCATTGCAGGCTTTCCTACAACACAGCCTCTAATAAAACTAGACTGTCCTGAACCCCTGATAATAGAATTGTTTACCTTTATACCAAGAAGGTTGGGAAGGCACCAGAATCTTCATGTGGTGTGTGCCCAGGCGGGCTCTGAGGTGTTCATGCTGTAAGACCTAAAGTTCTTATGAAGTTGTCTAAAACAAAAAGCATGTCAGCATATGTCCATGTGTGCTGAATGTGTGGGTGACAGAATCAAGCATGCTGTCCTTAGCAAGTAGAAGATCATTGTGAAATGTTGAAAGCACAAGCACAGAGTCACAAAGTTAAATAAGAAAATGAAGCTTTTTTTAAGTAATAACAATTTGAAAACTTCAAAAAATTTTTCAATTATAGTAGAACCTCTGTAAGTTGGCCACCCAAGGTACTATAACAAACTAGTCACTAGGTGGAGGTGGTCAACATGAGGAACTAGGCCTGCTCTACTGATACATACATGTGATACATGTCCAGTCTATGAAAATTAGATCAACTTAAGGAGGTAGTCCGGGTAGGCAGGTGGTCAGCTAGGGTGATTCTACCTTATTTTCTTCCTATATTTACACAGAAGACTGAAAGTTACTTACAGAAGGGTAACTTTTGAGATTTTGAGGAAACAAGTCTATTTCATTCATTGATAATTCAACCACCAAATGCAGAATACCATATAACCAACTGCAACAAATAGCTAAAATCAATTAACACCAAATTGTTAACAGTGTCTTAAGTGTATTGTACGTCCTACCTAGAGAAAATGACTTTGAAATGTAATTATGAAGGAACTAAACTGTTTAAAGAAGGTCAGTTCTATTAATTTCTCTCTTCTTGAATTGTATTTTTTACCCTGTGTTTTATGAAATAGTATGGAAGGAAACTGTTCATAGGCTTAATTAGATCATTAGTATAGCTTACTTTCTAGAATCTAGAAGCTACCCAGCAACAGTGGAATTTATAATAATTGTTATGGATAAATATAAATTAAACATAGAGTGGAAGAGGAATGAAAGAAACGTTAACTGTGTTTGCTTTTAAGGATTCTCAAAAACAGGAAATATGGTATTGGATAACATGCTGGGTTTTATAACGTCTTTGCTAACTCTCGTTTTTATTTTAGCATGCTTTAATGTGCTATGCTTGTGCAAAGGTAACTACGATTGTGATCCTCAATTTAATTTCATTTTTGCAGGTAACCTCAGGGATGGTAATAAGCACTTTCGTGTCTGCTCCCATAATGTACGTTTCTGCCTGGTTACTGACCTTTCCCAATATGGACCCTAAGCCATTGGCATATGCCATCCAGAATGTTAGTTTTGATATAAGTATTATCAGCCTGGTCTCCTTGGTAAGTACATTTATTTCATTGCAAACATGAATGGAAACCAGAGAATGAGTTTTAAGAATCTCTTGGTAATAGAAAGAGATTTAAAATCTTAATTTCTTATGAAATAGAGAAAAATAAAGCCTATCATAAAATACAATATCAACCTTCTGATTAACTGAGTTTTTTCTTTCCATTTAGGTATTAGAGTTGCATAGTGGACAAAGTATAGATTTAGTTAGGCCTGGAGTTGATTCCTATCAAAACTAGCCTAGATCAGGTGCCGTAGCTAATGCCTATAATCCTAGCACTCTGGGAGGCTAAGGCAAAGGATTGCTTGAGGTCAGGAGTTTAAGATCAGAGTGAGTGAGAATGATACCCTGTCAGACCCAAAATAGAAAAAATTATCCAGGGTGGCACCTATGGCTCAAAGGAGTGGGGTGCCAGCCCCATATGCCGGATGTGGTAGGTTCAAGCCCAGCCCCGGCCAAAAACTGCACAAATAAATAAATAAGCTAGCCCTGTTAAAAACTAGCAATATTATTCTGTGGAATTGTATT
>CAUYQV010121110.1:0-13732 GCA_963574575.1 Galagoides demidoff
CCAAACAACAATGATGGCTGCAACCAAAAAATGGCTGGGCGTTGTGGCGGGCGCCTGTGGTCCCAGCTACTTGGGAGGCAGAGGCAGGAGACTCTCTTGAGCCCAGGAGCTGGAGGTTGCTGTGAGCTGTGATGCCATAGCACTCTACCCAGGGGGATAGCTTGAGGCCCCGTCTCAAAAAAAAAAAAAAAACCAGAGAGAAGGTCCAAGTCCATGTCTGTCTGACTTCAAAGCCATGTTGTTGTCTCTGTGGCACCGATTCTGACCCAAGTTGTTGCCAACATACCCAGAGCATCCTGGGAGAGAACTGACTCAGGCCAGTTCCTGATCCAGGGACTCAACTCAGAGTGCTGGTACCTTTTTTCAAATACATTCTGAATGTCACATCCTTCTTAGACCTAGGTTTTGGGTAACCTGTTTCCTACACTCATGTTGTGAGGGTCTCAACTCTCCCCTCTGTGCAATGGGGATAAATGTCCCTGTCTGTCTCCAGTCCAGTAGTGTAAGGAGGTTGAGGTAACATATATCCCCTTAGGAAAATGGACCAAGATCCATGCTGTAGAAATGTCTCCTTGCCTATGGCCTTTCCCTTGAGCTTAGCTTTGCTCCTGGATAAGGTGCAGGTCTAGGCACAGGCCGATGTGGATAGTTCCCTCTACCTTCAGACCCCCCTGGCAGTTCCCCAACCAGATGGCAATTGTCGAGGTGGGTGTGGGAGTGTAGCACCTCTCCGGCTCTAGTAGAGGGGAAGCACATAGTACCTCTCCTGAGCCAGGGTGAGGAAGAGGACTGTCATAGCCAGAAGCTATAGCACTGGAGGCAGAGGGTTTCTGCTGGTGCCTACCTCGGCACTCTGTCTTCTGTTCATTCCTTGGGCAGGGCCCTGCTTTGAGTGTCATTCTGGGCTTACCTTCCAGGATTTCCAGCTGCCTGTGCTTGTCAAGGTTTCTTACTGGTATCACCCCTCCCTGGTGGACTAGAATAGTGGCTGAAAGCTGCTTGTCATCTCTGGGCAAAGACAACGAAGAGATGAGATTGGGATCCTGTAGCTGAAGGGACATGCAAGTGCCCTTCTTGCACTGAGCTTCTCCCTAGAGCAGTGGTTCTCAACCTTCCTAATGCTGTGATGTATTTTCTTGTTACAAAGGGATTGCAACCCACAGGTTGAGAACTGCTGCTTTAGAACAAGCTCACTGTTAGAGCTGTAGTGTCACCTCCCGATCCCAAGGTTAGTTGACAAGGGTGCACCCGCATTTTGTTAGCTGGCTCATATCACACAGTGAGCTCTGAGCCAGGCCTGGCCTCTCATTAACCACCCTCAGGATTGGGAGGCAACGCTATAGCTCTGTGAGCCACTGACTGCTTCCTCCAAGGAGCCTGCCACTGTTCAGCATGGTACTGGCTTCTCGTGGTGGTGGGATGGTGCCCAGGGCATGGGAGCCCTGTTCCTGTGCCGCCTGGAGCAGTCCTTTGGGTAACACTATGTTGCATGAGGTGATCTGGGTAGGTTTCATCATGTTCAAGCATATGAAAACCTACTTGCTAATAAAATCCCAGGCCAGCAGCTCCCACCAGCCACTGGGTAGCATCTGCCCTTGTGAGGGACTCAGTCTCCTGCACCATAGTGTCACCAGTTCCCAGGTGGACAACCCAGGGCATAGTGAGGTCTCAGTAGGAAGGAAGAAGACATTAGGTTCCTCCCATTTTTCTCCCCTTCATCAGATCCTCTGCTCCTTTCCTTGGCCCAGAGGCCTGGCCTCTCCAGGCTGGCTTTCCTGCCTCTGCCTCTGGCCCTCTCCCTTTGTGAAAATCAAATACTGCTGCCCTTTAATCCTTCACCAGAACCCATGAGCAGTGGCTTTTGACCCCCCACCCCCAGCTTACCCCTGACCTAGTTTTGGGTTTTTCCCCTTCCATCAAGCAGTCTGCTCACCCTCCCCTGAGCCAGAGAGCTGCTCACAGGCAGCCTCTGTCTCTTCTGAACTGTAGGGGAAGGAGCAGTTCTGGAAAATTATTGACAAGGGCTTAACCTAGAACATCAGTTATAAACAGGCAGTGGGCCCAGACCTCAGTATCCGGCATCAGGAACAGTGTGTGGCCTCCTTGGGTCTCTGCAGACTGGCATCACGGTAAGAGGACCAACTTTCAGAGGCCTCTGGGCACACGGCCCTGGAGGGGTTTGCACACATTGTGGGCACTGTCATTCTCCCTCTGGAACTTGGCAGCCTTCTGGTACTTGAAAGGAGAGGACAGAGGGGCTCCGGGAACAGGTCCTTAGAGGACAGAAATCCAGCGAAGGACTAGACTAGATTATTGCTGATGGGCCTATAGAGTCAGTTTCAGTTAAGGGTGGGCAGATCAGGGAGCATGAGGTAGGCAAGGCCTGCTGTCCATCAAAAAGAGGTTCCCAGCCGGCTGCAGGGGTTCACGTCTGTGATTCTAACACTCTGGGAGGCCAAGGTGGATGGATTGCTTGAGCTCAGTTCAAGATCAGCCTGAGCAAGAATGAGACTCTGTTGCTACTAAAAATGAAAAAGTGAGGCAAGAGGATCATTTGAACTCAAGAGTTTGAGGTTGCTGTGAGCTATGATGCCACATCACTTTACTGAGAGTAAAAAGTGAGACTGTCTCAAAAAGAGAAAAAAAGAGATTCCCCCTGAGACCTTGGATGGAAGAAGATGGACCCTGGGTCCCACCCAGAGCACTGGACCGGACACCTTTGTGTGGTGGTGACAACTGGGGGAAGGGCCGCCTGGTTCCCTGCGTAGATGGTGAAGGCTCTGATCTTAGTGCAGCACACAACCAGGCCGCGTGTACTCTGTTCTGGCTCTCAGCCAGCTCCACAAGAGGCCCTGGAGCAATAGGACAGGAAAGCCTGGCTTTCCTTTAGGAATCTGAGCAACTTGGCTTGGCGCCGGTAGCTCAGTGGTTAGAGAGCTGCGGCTGGTGAGTTCGAGCCTGATTTGGGCTTGCTAAACAACAATGACAACAACAGCAAAAAAACAGCCAGGTGTTATGGCGGGCACCTGTAGTCCCAGCTACTTGGGAGGCTGAGGCAAGAGAACCACTTAAGCCCAAGAGTTTGAGGTTGCTGTGAGCTGTTGACGCCACAGCACTGTACTGAGGGTGACATAGTGGGACTCTGTCTCAAAAAAAAGAAATCTGAACAACTAAAGGGCTGTGGTCAGCTATCTTCAGGACATGAGGCATCCGAGGCAGCAACAAAGGAAGAGCATGTAGCTACCTGTACTTGGGGACCCAGACCCGTGGCATTTGAGTAGGACTCACTGCTCAGAACTAAGGGGAGAGGACTCCTCCCATTACCTAGAAGAAAACCTTTTCCTCAGGAGGAGAAGCTGATAAGGGTCCCAGTGACCTGTGGTTTTTTTCTTTAATGGCAAATAGGCCATAGTCTCCACCAAGTCATGGGACGACAAGTCAAGAAGGGTGAAACTGTGTGTGCCTATGTTTGCACACCCACGTGTTTGGGGACAGGTGAGAGGGAGGCGTGGAGGTGACGAGGACATTCATGCTTTAAGGTCTGTTTCCTTATGCTTTGTCCCAGACTCCCTGAGAGCAGCTGATAAGGAAAAGCCCCCCCCCCAGGTGTTCTGGGGGTGGGTGGGTGGAAGCACCAGCTCCTGTGGCTTTGGTCCCCCAGGTGCCATTTCTCCCCACTCTGAGGGAAACCTGCCACCAGGAGAGAGCCTGAGGCAGGGCACACTCAGCCCTTACTGGGCTGGCTGAATCTGGAGTGAGCTTGTTTGTGTACTTACCTCCTAATTCGGAGGTAATGTCAGGAGGGCAGGGCCTCTTCCCTCTAGTCCAGCTCGCCTCCTGTCACTGGCGCGGCCAGCATTCTGTAAAGCCTGTCAGTATTGACTGAGGAAGGAGCGAATGCTTTTATTTCTTTATCCCTCCCTTAACCTCTCCAGTGCCACCTCTGTTGGCTCCTTGCCAGCCTTCTCACCAGGTTGTTACCTGCTTGTTGCTGCCCTTCCCACACCCTTGAGATTTCATGTTACCATGGGACGCCACCTGACCCCAAAACTTCTCTTTTGGGTGACTGTGCTGTAACATAACAGCACCTCCTCAAACCATCCCTTTGGTCTCATTCCTGCCTCAGTTTCTCCTCACATTTCTGTGGTTTCACTCTGTGCTCTTCTCAGGGAAGGATTTTTAGAAAGGGAACACCTGGTGACACCAGGGCCTGTGGCAGCCCGAGTGCCCATGCTCTGCTGGGAAGTGACCATGGTGGTGGATGGACTGGGCTTGAGGACACACAGCCCTTCCCCAAGTTCTTTCTTGTGGTTTTGGCTGTCACCTCTCTGTTGATCCGCCCCCAAATCACATGTCTTTCTTTTGTTAAAAACAAAAGCCTGGCCCGCCCTCCAACCTTCCAAAGTCTGGGCCAGCTCTGGCAGTCAAGCCTTACTTGATGTTGATGATTTTTTTTTTTTCTTTTTGAAACAGAGTCTCACTCTGTTGCCCTGGGTAGAGTGCTGTGGCATCATAGTTTACAGCAACCTCAAACTCTTGGGCTCAAATGATCCTCTTGCCTTAGGTTCCCAAGTAGTAGGGACTAGAGGTACCCATCAAGATGCCTGGCTAATTTTGTTATTTTTAGTAGAGATGGGGTCTTGCTTTGTTCAGGTTGGTCTCTCCTGAACTCAAGCAAACCACTGGCCTCAGCTTCCCAGTGTGCTAGGATTATAGGCATGAACTGTCACGCCCAGCTGATGTTGGTGACTATTAATTGATCATATATACTGTGGACTGACTCATGCATTCTTGTAGTTAACCCTCCCAATGAACATACAAAGCAGAATTGTGATTTTTCAGTGTCTCAGACTAGTTAGTTCCTCCATGTAATCTGGCTAATAAGCACAGGAGATTGGGATGAGGATCAGGATCTGAACCAGTCTGCTGGGCCCTGACCCTAAATGGAGTCAATCTGACCACACTTGCAGGGGAAGCAGTCAGCCCTTCTGCTCCCTCTCCCCCGGTGCACTCATGGAGCAGGTGTTGGTGCCCTGAGCTTCCTTGGAGCCCAGGTCGGGTCTCTCCGCCACGACCCTTCATGTAACCTAATCAGCTGTTCTGTGCTCCTCCATCTCCTTTCTCTCTCAAAGCAGTTCCTTGCCCATGCTGGGTGTTTAATATCTCTATGTTCCCAGTGGGCTAGTTTTGCCTCCTCACCCTAAGTCAGTTTCTAGCAGGTAGAAGCGTGTTTCATACGATGCTCTATCCCTCAGGTGTGTGTTACAGGCACTGGGTGATCAGTAAACACTGGCTCTGATTGGATGAAATCTAATCACAGTCCTTTGTGTGTATTGTGCTGTACAGTTTGGGAAGCTAGAGTTTGTACACAGCAGATCCCTTATTTGTCAGCATTCTGTTCTGGGAGAGATGAAACTTACGGGCCCAGGGAGCAGAGTGAATTCCCTAAGGTCATATGGCTAGAGGTCATGGGACCTCTCGTCCCAACTACTTAGGAACCGGAGGCGAGAGGATCATTTGAGCCCAAGAGTTTGAGGTTGCTGTAAACTATGACACCACAGCACTCTACCCAGGGCAACAGAGTGAGACTTGTGGTAGCAAAGCCAGAATTTGAACTTGAGTTTTTTGACTCTAAGCCTTTCCCTTCACACCGAATCACAGCAGTGCGTGGTCCAGACTTGCCACAGGAGGCCCCTGCCCATTCTGTTTTATCAGGTCTCTCTGCTTTCCTCCATAGAGGGAGGCTCCTGCCCAAGTTCCCTGTCCCACCCCCCAGTAGTCCCCTTCCCTCCCTGCAGGCCTTAGCTCTCACTGGTCATGTATTTTCTTATTCGTGTTTGTACCTTTTCTTTCATTAGAATTTCTGTCTCTTGGCTGGACGCCTGTGGCTCAATCGGCTAAGGCGCCAGCCACGTACACCTAAGGTGGCGGGTTCAAATCCCCAGCCCGGGCCCGCCAAAAAAAACAATAATGGCTGCAACCAAAAAATGGCCAGGCGTTGTGGCTGGCTCCTGTGGTCCCAGCTACTTGGGAGGCGGAGGCAGGAGACTCGCTTGAGCCTAGGAGTTGGAGGTTGCTATGAGCTGTGATGCCATGGCACTCTACCCAGGGGGATAGCTTGAGGCTCCGTGTCAAAAAAAACAAACAAACAACAAAAAAAAGAATTTCTGTCTCTCGTGGGCAGGGACCCCTGGCTGCCTTTCCCGTTTCCCTTTATCCTTCCAAAGCTTCAGCTCCAGGGTATGGACTAGAAATCACTCTCTAAAGGACAATGACACAGTGAGTCACTCATTGAGTCACCTGAGTGGATCTGGGAGAGTTAGTGGGGCAAAGTATGGCCAGGAGGTGGGGCAGTATCTTGGAGTGGGAGCAGGACGTGGCCTGAGGATTAGACCTGTTCTGCCTACTGGGCCAGTGACTGTTGGTAGCAGATGGGAGTATCTGTTAAGGTGCCTTCTGAACTTCAGAGAGTTCCGTATAATTGTACATATGAATGTAAGTGGTGGCTCAGTCAGACTGTCACACTCATGTCTTGTGAGTGTCAGGGGAGTGCCTGGATGGTGCCTCCTCCAGGACCTGGCACTCACAGCTATTATGAATATTATTATCTCTGTAGTTACTATGAGATACCACCTCTTCCTTCACATTCAAGGGAGGGGGCTGGATGGGCAGGGGGTTGTGACTGCACAGCCAGCCTGAGGGAAGGGCTGTGGTCAGCAGTGGGCAAGGCAGAGATGTGACTGTGATACAGCTGGAGAAGGTGGCCCTTCACCCGGGGATCACAAAGCACAGGAGTGGCAGCTGTTAGGGCAAGAGTGGATGGTGGAGGAGGGATAGCTGAGGTTGGCAGGCAGGGAAGAGTGGTAATTAGTAATTGCTGTCGCACGATCCCTTCTAACAGTCTGTCCACAGGCGGCTCCTGAGCAGTAGGGCGGTGACTGAGGCACAGCTTAGCATGACAGGCAGACTGGGGCCCGTGGGGCTTTGAACTTTGAGACTATGGAAGTGATTGTCCTAAGTTTCTGTTTTCTTGCTTACAGTGACACCTGCCTCACCAGGCCTCTAGTGATTATATGAGATGATATAGCATTTAGTGCAGTGGTTGGCACTCAGTGGCAAGCTCATGCAAACTTCTAGTGGTTCCGGTGCTTTGCCGTGTGGCCATTAGGATAAAGCCAGCAATCATGGATGCC
Source organism: Galagoides demidoff (assembly GCA_963574575.1). Taxonomy (NCBI): domain Eukaryota; kingdom Metazoa; phylum Chordata; class Mammalia; order Primates; family Galagidae; genus Galagoides; species Galagoides demidoff. The sequence continues at coordinate 7,194 of CAUYQV010121110.1, forward strand.
CAGAACTCTGTCTCTGGGAGATGTCTGGCCCCGTTTTTGTGTTCAAGTTCCAAAGCATTCCAAAGGATGAAAGGTCAGATCCAGGGGCCACAAAGGTACATTCCTCTAGGACTTGAGGGTAGGGAGAAAAGCAGCTGCAGCTGTAGGTCACGTCCTGTCTGGGTCGCTGTTGACTGCCTTCCTTCCAGGAACTCAAGCTCTTTGCCACTGAATCGTGTCACTATCTCCTGGGCTCATGCAGGGGCGGGGAACCTGTATCCCCACATGTGGCCTTCTGGGTCTTTGAGTATGGCCTTTTGATTGAATCAATTTTTACAGAACAAATCCTTCTAATAAAGGTAGTGGCAGGCAGCCTGGATGCTTCATTACCCGTTTTGTCCAGAGAACCAAGTTTTCACACTGACCTAGGCTCCACAGGGCTTTTCTCTGGGGGCATGTTTGGGATGTGGGGGATCTAGCAAAACAGGAGTAAAGACTGGCCAGGATGGGCGGCACCTGTGGCTCAAACGAGTGGGGCGCCGGCCCCATATACCAGAAGTGGTAGGTTCAAACACAGCCCTGGTCAAAAAAAAAGTGCAAAAAGACTGGCTAGGATCAACCTCACTGAATGAAACGTTTGGCCAGGAGTATTGAGAATCATACATTGTATCTGAGAAACCAAATTGATCAGCCCACACAAGTCAGGCAAGTCAGGCATTCAGCATGGGCAGTGGAGAGCCCTCGCTACTGCCAGCTTAGAGAGGGGAGAGTGTTTCCTCTACACTACAGTGAGGGCTGCAACAGTGGTGGCTGGGATGCCTAGCGGAGACTGTCGTAGTAGCCAGATGTGACTGAAATTGAAGCACACACATGTCTGTGAAGGTGCTAAAAAATCTATTGAATTACATGTATGAATTAGATGGTATGTGAATTACATTCAATAAAGCTGTTAAAAACAATAGCCTGGGGCCAGTGCCCATAGCTCAGTGGGTAGGGCGCTGGGCACATACACCAAGGCTGGCAGGTTTGAACCCGGCCTGGGCCAGCTAAAACAACAATGACAACTGCAACAACAAAAAGAAAGTAGCTGGGCATTGTGGTGGGCACCAGTAGTCCCAGCTACTTGGGAGGCTGAGGCAAGAGAATCGTTTAAGCCCAAGAAGAGTTTGAGGTTGCTGTGATGCCATGGCACTCTACCGAGGGCAGCATAAAAAAATTCTGGCTCAGCCCTCGAGTGATCTGGGCTAAAGACTGTGATTAAACTTTGTTTCTGTTCCGTTGCTGCTGGCCTGGCTCCGCGGCCTGGCTGGAGACACTGTGTGCAACTGAGAACCCTTAGCCTATTTTTTCAGGATCTTAGCACATGGAAAGACCTAGTTCCAGTTGAAAATTTTAATTGCAATTTAACTTATTTTGGTTTGTTTAAACACTTTTGGAGCTGTAATACTGTGAGCCAGGTACCAGGCTGGGTGCTCTTGTGAACAAACAGGGCCCTGGAGTTGGACGGCTTGGTTATTCTGGGCGGACCCAGGAAAGGCTCTGTGTATGGGGAGGATATACTTTTCATATATTGTATTTTATTCATTTTTAAAATATAATCAAGTGCAAATTCAAAAGAATAAACAGTGAAAGATAAGCCTTTCCCCAGAGGCACAACTGTTACCTGCTTCTTGAGTCTCATTCTAGAAATACTGTGCATCATGTGAGCAGGGGGAGGACGCCTCTCCTTTGGGTGGAGCTTGGCATCTTCCACATGGTATTCTGTGGGGGTCAGAGGGCTCCTGCTAAGATGCGGGCCAGTCACGGTTGTGCTGCTTCCCTGTCTCACTATCAGGTTCACGATGGCTCCTTTTCCTTCAGTTCCCCCTGGAGGGAAGGGTACACGTAAAAAGGAGGCTGGTGCCCCATCCCCACACTGTCCCTGAAGGATTCTCTGTGCCTTTCGCCTGGCCTGGCTCTGTCCCTCACCTGGCTTCTGGCCCTCACTCACTCCTCTTGTTTGCTTGTTTGGGTTGGGCACGTCCACAGCAGAGACCTGACGAGGGAGTTCTTGCCCTTGCTCCTTGTCTTCATTTTACCCTCTTATGTGATTGATAGTTTAGCTGGATAGAAAGTTTCAAGTTGGAAATCATTTTTTCTTGACAAGTTTAAAGGATTGCTTTGTACTTCTCTAGCTTCTCAAACTGCTGAGAAATCCAAAGCTTTTCTGATTCTTTATGTCCCTTTTTGCCCCCCTTTTCTGAAAGCTTGCAGTATCTGAAATTTTTTTCTTTTTTTTTGAGACAAGAGTCTCATGTCGCCCTTGGTAGAGTGCTCTGGCATCACAGCTCACAGCAACCTTGAACTCTTGGGCTTAAGTGATTATCTTGCCTCAGCCTCCCAAGTAGCTGGGACTATAGGCGTCCGCTGCAGTGCCCAGCTATTTTTGTTGTTGTAGTTACCATTGTTGTTTAGTGGGCCGGGCTGAGCTTGAACCTGCCAGCCCTGGTGTATGTGGCTGGTGCCTTAACCCTTGATCTAGAATCTGAATTTTTTTTAATATGCCTTGGGTAGGTCTGTGCTTATCTGTTTAGTTATGTTCCTAGGTATCCTAGGAATTTTCTTTCTTTCTTTCTTTTTTTTTTTTTTTAGAGACAGAGTCTCACTTTGTTGCCCTCAGTAGAGTGCTGTGGCATCATAGGTCACAGCAACCTCCAACTCCTGGGCCTAGGTGATTCTCTTGCCTCAGCCTCCCGAGCAGCTGGGACTATAGGCGCCCGCCACAACACCTGGCCATTTTTTTTGTTTGGCTGGGGCCAGGTTCGAACCTGCCACCCTTGGTATATGGGGCTGGCGCCCTACCCTTTCTTTCTTTCTTTTCTTTTTTTTTTGAGACAGAGTCTCACTGTGTTGCCCTCAGTAAAGTGCTGTGGTGTCACAGCTCACAGCAACCTCAAACTTTTGGGCTTAAGCGATTCTCTTGCCTCAGTCTCCCAAGTAGCCAGGACCACAGGTGCCCACCACAGTGGCTGGCTATTTCCTGTTGCAGTTGACATTGTTGTTCAGCTGGCCCAGGCCAGGTGTATGTGGCTGTGCCGTAACCGCTGTGCTGTGGGCACCGAGCAGGGATTTCTTGAACTATTTCTTTGCTTCTCCTTTGTTTTTCACTGTTCTTGCTTTCTAAAATCCTGTTATGTAGCCTTTAGATCTCTTGACCTAACCTATAATTTTTTTCCCTTTCTTGCCTGTTTTCTATTTTGTCTTTTTGCTTCAGTTTCTAGATTTCCTTTTCTAACAACATTTTTATTATTTTCTTTAGAGATGAAGGCTTGCTTTTTCACCCAGGCTGGAGTGCAGTGGCACAATCATAGCTCACCACAGCCTTGAACTCCTGGGCTCAAGCGATCCTACTGCCTCAGCCTCCTGAATAGGCTTGCATCACCATTCTCAGCTAATTTTTCTATTTTTTGTAGAGGCTTCCCCAATAGCCAGGGCTGTAAGGTCAGTTAACCTAAGCTGTGTTCCTGCTTCCACTATTATGTAGCTTTTGTCTCCTCTCCTGTTTTCTCTGTCCTTGGGGTTTTATAGCTTTAAAGAAGAATCTGAAGTTTTGGTAGGATTTCAGGAGGGAGAAAAATTAGGTACATAACTGAGATAGGAGTAGGATTCTTAGAGGAGGCTGAGAGGAAGGGTATTCTAGTGGGGAGCCTCTGGCAGGAGCTAGGACTCTAGGGAGGTGGGAAGGCGCTCCAGCTATTTAGAACAAAGAGAAGGCAGCTGGTCTGGAGTTACAGGATTGGGAGGCTAAGGTATGGTGGAGTGAAAGCTGGAAAGGCAGGTGGGGACTAATCATGGGGACGGGCCTGAAGGAGATTTGAGACTATAACCTTGGGGCAATGGGGAGTCACAGACTAGCTCAGTGGTTAGGGCACTGGCCACATACACTGAGGCTGGCAGATTTGAACCTGGCTCGGGCCTGCTAAACAACAATGATAGTTACAACAAAAAATAGCTGCATGTTGTGGTGGGCGCCTATAGTCCCAGCTACTTGGGAGGTTGAGGAAAGAGAATCGCTTAAGCCCAAGAGTTTGAGGTTGCTGTGAGCTGTGACATGACAGCACTCTACGGAGAGCGATATAGTGAGACTCTGTCTCAAAAAAATAAATGAATAAGTAAAAAGAATGAGTACCTAACAAATGTGATCCATGTAACCTTAAAAAAACAAGAAGATGCCATTTGGGATGCCAGCTAACAGTAGGTAGGTGACTTGCTGTGTGGATAGCAGCTAGAGTGGTGGTAAAGAGGGGGAGGTTTCTACGTAGATGAGGGTGGTAGGGAGAGGACAACTCAGGGTAGTTTGGGAGAAACGAAAGCAGGGAAAATGGGAGGGATTTAAGAAATGAGATTGACAGGACTTCTTGACCAGGTGGTGGGTGAGAGAAGGGGCATGAAGGGAAGATGACCCCAAATGGCAGCCTTGGTCACTGGGGAGAGGGTGGGAAGGAAGACGGGGAAGAGAGTTTGGTTTGGGAGAGGCACGGTGGGGCCCAGGGAGAGCTAGTTCAGCTTTGGGGTGGGCGTTTGCCAAGTAAGCAACAAGCTTGGTTTGAAACCCTCTCACTTCAAGGCCTGTGTTGGTTGAGAGAGAACGTGTCAAGGGCAGGAACGGGGAAATCAGTCCCTTAGACAAAACAATTATTTTCAAGTTGTTAAATGAGAATTAGGTACTTTCCTGGGGAGCAGGTTTAAAAAATGTTTTTAAAATAAAAAATAAATGAGATTATGCAAAGAATTTTTATTATGATACTGACGCAGGTTAATTAGTGTTGCAAAACGGTGTCTGAACCCCCTGAAGACATTCACGGAGCTCCTGTTTCCTTCCTTAGGACAGGCTTATGTTTTGACCAAATTAAGAATTCTGTATCCCAGGCCCTCAAAAAAGAAAAAGAGGCATCTTTGTTTGGGTTTTGCAGCCAAAAGGGAGAATAGGAAGGGGGCTCTGTTCACCCGGCCCCCCCACTGCCTATCTCTGTCCTCTCTGGATGGACACCCACATTGCCATCTGGGTGTGCTGGCAGGCTTGCTCTCCCAGAGGTGAGGAAGGGGCCCTGGTTACAGCATTTGCCAATAATTTGTGGTATAAATAAGTTCACCATGGCTGATTTCAAACTATAAACATGATATCACTGAGCACAGCCAGTAAGAGATGTGTACAGCTGGTGCAGTGGCTCACACCTGGGAAACTGAGGTAGGATGATCGCTTGAGACCAGCCTGGGCTGTATAGTGAGACTTTATCACTATAAAAATTAAAAAGTTAACCAAGCATGAGGTAGGAGGAGGGTTGAACCCAGGAATTTGAGGTTACAGTGAATTGTGATTACACCACTGCACTGCAGCCTGGGTGACAGAGCGAGACCCTGTCTCTGGTGCCTGGGGCTCATGGTGGATCCTTGATGGCTCCTAGACAGGTCAGGTTGTCTGACCTATTCTGCTGAGGGAGTTAACTGCATCAAATTGTGCTTCAAAGCAGCATCTCAGCAAACAAGGCTTCTCATTGCAACAGCCCCAGCCCCTTGCCTGGGCCTCCCCTCGCTGCCCAACCCCGCCCCCACCACAAGCCACTGGCCACAGATCCAATATTAATACTAAAAGCCAGCGTGTCTAATAAACACTGCGTCTGGCACTGTCCTAAGCACTTTATACGCATCTTCTTATTTGATATTTGTAACAGCCCTCTGAGACAGTTATTACTGTCTGATTTGACAGATGAAGAAATTGAAGGCCAGAGGTTAAAGGACTTGCCCAGAGTCAGTGAAGTGCTGATTTGAACCCAGGCCCCTCGGCCTCCAGGATGTTAACCTCTGTGCTCACTGTGCCCTGTTGTAGTGACACCTGGGAATTCTTCACATGTTTTTTTCTCTTAAGGCCCAGACAGGGTGTCAACACTGCTGGTCATTATGGTTGCCAGATAAAATGAAGGATGCTCAGATAAATTTAAATTTCAAATAAATGAATAATTTTGTAGTAAAAGTATACCCAAAATATTGTCTATTATATACTTGCACTTAACATTTTTTGTTAGGACTGGGCATGGTCATGACTGTAATCCTAGCACTCAGGGAGGCGAAGCAAGAGGGTCGCCTGAGCTCAGGAGTTGGAGACCAGCCTGAGCACAGTTGAGCCCCTGTCTCTACTAAAAATAGAAAAATTAGCTAGATGCAGTGGTGCCTGCTTGTAGTCCCAGGTTCATCACTTGAGCCCAGGAGTTTGAGGTTACAGTGAGCTGTGATGACACCACTGCACTCTAGCTGGGGTGACAGAGTGAGACTCTATTTTTTTTTTTTTTTAAGAATATTAAAACAGGCTCGGCGCCTGTGGCTCAAGAGGCTCAGGCGCCAGCCACATACACCTGACCTGGTGGGTTCGAATTCAGCCTGGGCCCGCCAAACAACAATGATGGCTGCAACCAAAAAATAGCCAGGTGTTGTGGTGGGCGCCTGTGGTCCCAGCTACTTGGGAGGCGGAGGCAGGAGACTCGCTTGAGCCCAGGAGTTGGAGGTTGCTGTGAGCTGTGATGCCA
>CAUYQV010121116.1:0-68978 GCA_963574575.1 Galagoides demidoff
GGAGGCAGGAGACTCGCTTGAGCCCAGGAGTTGGAGGTTGCTATGAGCTGTGATGCCATGGCACTCTACCCAGGGGGATAGCTTGAGGCTCCGTCTCAAAAAAAAAAAAAAAAAAGACATTGAGTCTAGTAAGACTACAGGGGAAAAGCAAGTGCAAAGGCCCTAAGGCAGGTTATATCTCCTAGGAATCTCGATCAGGCCCACTGTGGCTGAGACACATAAATCTTGAGGAAAGGAAATCAGAGAGCAATCTAGAGACTAGGTCACAGTAAGGAGTTTGGATATTCCAAGTGCTGGGAAGGCCCAGTAATTGAAACATTTGCCACTTAACTTTAGAGATCATTTGGGCTGCTTCAGGGAAAATACATGATAGCAGGGTCAGAATATAATCGGGAATCAAGCCGTTGGGATAATCCAAAAACGGTGCGGAGTCTTTTCTTCCACTCCCGTCCCCCCATAACTCGCCTGCTGCCCTTACCTTGACTACTTTCCAAGAGGGTGTGGGGGTGGGGAACGGGGTTTTGAAGGGATGGGGGCAATCAAATCAACACAGAGGTGGAGACTCAGAGCACTGGATGACTCAGAATTTCAGAAACTGATTGGGGCGACCATGGGTGTCCCCAGAACTGGGGAGAAGGGGGTGAAGCCTGTCAGCAAAACCCAGGGATTCGCGCAGTCTCTCGCCCTCGCTACCCTCTCCAACCCTCCACCTAGGACAGAGAGGGGCACGACTCCTGCAGCGTGGCAGCAGGAGGGTTAATCCGTGCGTGGCCTACGAGGGGGGGCGAGGCGGGGAGGCGGAGACCGAGCGGTCTCAGCCGCCGCGCCGAGCCCAGTCGAGCCGAGCGCAGCCGGAGCCGAGCCGAGCCGAGCCGAGCGGAGCATCCCCAGCCGCCGCCGCCCCGCGCCCCGGGCGCCCGCCCCCCACTGGCTCCAGCATCCTGCTGCGGGCCAAACCTGCCGACCATGCCCCCCACCCTGCCCGCTTCTGCGACCCCCCAGTCCCACACATCCCTGACCGCCAGTATTTGTCTCGCCGCCGCGCCAAGCATGCAGGTGAGTGAGAGGGACCCCCCAAGCCCCCACCCGAAGGGAGCCCGGCCCTGCCCTTCCCGACTCCGCGCCCTTAACCACCCGCCCTTCCCGGCGCGGTCCCTCGCCGGGGATGCAGCCTGCAGCCCCCAAGCATTCCTTCCCCAGCGTGCTCTCCATCCCTCCCAGGTCCGACTCTAGCCTGCCCTTCCTGGTGCAGCAGTCCCCATCCCCGAGGCTGCCTCCATCCCGCCTTCGGCTCAGCGGGCGGCTCCTAGCATCCTCTTGCCTCCAGTCCCCTTTCTGCTCTTGGCAGTCCCACCCTTGGAGTCCCTTAGCCGACCGCCTTTTCCTCGCTTCCCCCACTCTCTCTGCCTTCCAGTCCTTTCCCGGAGCGCGGGCCTCCGGGATGGGTGGGATGGGGGCAACCCCGGCGGTAGGGCCCGGTTCCCCCACGCCAAAGCTCTCGCCCCACCCCCAGCTCTTCTCCTGCGCACAACAGGTCGGTGAGGAGCGAGGAGAGGGTGGGGGTGGCGCGCCAGCTTGGGGACTGCGGGCTTCCTGGAGGGGGTGATAAAGGGGTGCGCGGTCCAGGGGTTGGAGTTGATGCTGGTGATAGGTAAGGGGATGCACTGGCGGAGGGACAAGTGAGTCCTGGAGTTCACCTGGCCATAGACGTCTCTGGGAGCCCTTCTCCGCTTCACTGGTTCGCTCCAACACTCCTCCCTCCCTCTGTCTTCCTTCGTTTCCCCTCCCTCTCCCCCCTCTTCACACCATGTCCCCATCTCTTATCTCTTTCCATAGCTTCATGGCCCTTTACATTTTGAGAAACAATTTCCAACTGCTCCATCTGTGCTGTCTTGGTTCTCGGCTCCCCAGCCCCTGTCCCCTCTCATTTTGTCTTCAGTATTACATTCTCTCCTTTCTCATCTCCTTTCTCCCCATCCTGGTCGTCACTCCTTACCACTCCACTTCTTTGGCTGTTCTGTCTCGACCTCTCTTTCCTTCTCCCCCTGCACCTGTGACCCCTTCACCCTCGCCTTTTCCACTCCTGGACCTCTTTTCAGCATCCTCCACACTTCAACCATCTTCTGTACCCTTCTCTCCTCTCTTCACAGGCCATTCTTTTTCAGGACTCCCTGCTTTCCCTACCCTGCACTCCAGGCGGTTCCTATTTACCTTTCTCCTCTTCCCTCTAAACCAACCTTCCCTCTCCCAGCTCTTCATGCCCTTCCCATCTCTCCCCACTGCCCACTTCCTGTTCCCTTCCCCTGACTTCCCCATCTTATGCCCCTGGAATACTCTGGGAGTATTCAACGTGCAGATTTGGACCTAGAATCCAGAGGACACAGGATGTTATCTCCTCTTTCCTTTTGAGGAGTTTGACCACCCTTAGCTCTGAGAACATACCCTGCCTCTTTCAAAACCAACCAATCATCCAGATTCTCCCAAGATTCTTTACCCAGGAGAGCTACATGTGAGGGGGTGGCTTCTTCTCAACTCCACCTCCTTCAGAGGGCACCTATGCATTTGGATGATTAAACATTAAGAGCAAAAATTATATTCTGTAAAATTTTTCTCCCACCCACCTCTCTTTCTCTTTTTCTTTCCATCCCTTCATCTCTTCCTTTCTCCTGAAGATGCAGACTCCTGGGGCCAATCATGAGAAAAATGCCTGGCATTACAAGTGGGGCCCCCCTGCACGCGGGTGCACACGCGCGCGCGCACACACTCTTACTTAGATTGACTTCCCTTTCCCTCCCCCCACCTTCAGACTCCCTCCCTATCAGTAGGTGCTCAAGTAATCACAAGGTTCTTGGCTCTAAATTAAGATCCAAGAAAATCTTGGAGCTGTGGGTAGAGGAAGTAAGAAGGAAGCTGGAGAAGCCAGAGTAGACCCTAGGGTGGGGAGGTAACGGGGACCTGGGAATTTGCAGATCAGGCTGGGGGCTGGTCAGGGAACCACTCTGGGAGATTCCCCCCCCCCCCCGCCCCCCCCAAGGATGCTAAGAAGTGGATCCTGGGTGGCAGCAGCTGGCAGCCTAGGAGGGGAGATAAGGGTAGAATTGGTAGGTGAATGAGCTAGGGAAGTACACAGAGCAGGGTTGGGGTGTGACAACCCCCTTTTTTACCCTAGTAAAGGCTGAAAATCTGGGTCACAGCTGAGGAAGACTTCTGACATGGAGTCCAGGATGTGGTAAGTTTGGCCCAGCAGAGGGAGCTTGGAGACCACTTACTGTGGGCATGCCCCTTTCTTTCCTAGGCCCATCCAGGGCCTGCCCTCCCCACACATAGGCCCACCTGGGCCTGCTGTCTCACCTACTTTCTCTCCCTTCTTGCAGGCCTGCTCTGCTGCTGTCCCACCTTCTCCCTCTTTGGCCACTGCTATTGCTGCCCCTCCCACCTCCAGCTCAGGGCTCCTCCTCCTCTCCTCGAACCCCACCAGCCCCAGCCCGCCCCCCCTGCGCCCGGGGAGGCCCCTCAGCTCCACGTCATGTATGTGTGTGGGAGCGGGCACCTCCACCAAGCCGATCCCCTCGGGTCCCAAGATCTCGTCGGCAAGTCCTGCCAGGCACTGCACCTCCTGCCACCCCATCAGGCTTTGAGGAGGGCCCACCCTCCTCACAATACCCCTGGGCTATTGTCTGGGGTCCCACAGTATCTCGAGAGGACGGGGGGGACCCCAACTCTGCCAATCCTGGATTTCTGGACTATGGCTTTGCAGCCCCCCATGGGCTCGCTACCCCACACCCCAACTCAGACTCAATGCGGGGTGATGGAGATGGCCTCATCCTTGGAGAATCACCTGCCACCCTGCGGCCATTCCTGTTTGGGGGCCGTGGGGAAGGTGAGTAGGAGAGTCTGATAGGGATATGAGGTGTGGGGAGGCTGGGTAAAGATAAGCAGCAGAATTAGAGGCCTTGTCTGTTATCTCCTTCAACAAATGTGCTGGGGACTATGCTGGCACAGGACACAGAGATGGAGGCACTATTGAGCCCCTGAAGAGTTCAGGTCCACTAGAGAAGACAGATGTGTAAACCCTTGGGGATGAGTCAACATAATAAATACTCTAATAGAGGCATGTACAGCACATTTTTAGGAAAAGAGAGAAATGAGAGAGTACTTCTGCCTTGGAGTCAGGACACTTTCAAAGAATTGATATTTGGGCGGTGCCTGTGGCTCAAAGGAGTAGGGCACTGGCCCCATACACAGGAGGTGGCAGGTTCAAACCCAGCCAGGGCCAAAAACTGCAAAAAAAAAAAAAAAGAATTGATACTTGAGCTGGACCTTGAAAACAGAGTGGGAGTATTCTAGGCAGAGGAACACCCTGGAGGAAGGGGGGACTACCAGAGTGACATTTTGGTCCAGAGAGTGCTGATGGAGGGATAGGACTGGTGGTTTGGGGGCTGGGCCATGGAAGAGAGTAGGACATCTCCACGCTGAAGTTTCTATGCGGAGAGACAGGTTCTCTCTGATCTTGAAGCCTCATCCTTGTCACATGTACATGTAAGATTTGGTGAAATACCTTTGGGAGAGTGGAGGAAAGAACTTGTCAACTCAGGGGAAAGCTGGTGATAAGAAGAGGAAGGCTGGATTGGTGCCCGTAGCTCAGTGAATACAGCACCAGCCACATACACTGAGGCTGGCAGGTTCGAGCCTAGCCCGGGCCTGCTAAACAATGACAACTGCAACAAAAAAATAGCTGGGCATTGTGGCAGGCACCTGTAGTCCTAGCTACCCGGGAGGCTGAGGTAAGAGAATCACTTAAGCCTAAGAGTTTGAGGTTGCTGTGAGCTATGATGCCACAGCACTCAACTGAGGGCAACATAGGGAGATTCTGTCTCAAAAAAAAAAAAAAAAAAAAAAGAAGGAGGCTTCAGAGAAGCAGAGAGTTGGGCACTGTGGTTTCACATGGCAAAAGTCCTCCAGTTTACTGAACCACAGCCTAACCCTGCCACCCTCTTCTGGTTCCTGCCATCTCAGGCCTCCCTAAAACTTTCTCCTCACCCCAATCAGGTGTGGACCCCCAGCTCTATGTTACAATCACCATCTCCGTCATCATTGTTCTTGTGGCCACTGGCATCATCTTCAAGTTCTGGTAAGCTAAGGGGAGAAGGATGCTAGTGGATGGGGTCTGAACATTTGACAATCAAGTCTGAAAGCAAGGCAGGAGTCTGAGGAAGCAAGGGCAGCAGTGTTGCTGCAGGTAGAGTAGGAAATGGTAGATGAAGATAAGATCTTGGGACAAGGCAAAACTCCTTGTAGGAGTAGGGATTGGGGTGAGAGAAGACAGTGAGAAACCCAGGCAGATTCCACCTTGCAGGGAAATACAAGGATAATAAGAGGGAAGAATTATTTATGTGTATTAGGGGCTTTGGCGGGCATGCCTTGTCCTTATCTCCTCTAAGGCAGAGAAAACTGACCCAGTGTGCAGCACCCGTTCTCAAAGCTGCCTGCAGGGGAGGGAGAAAATCTGGAGCTTTCTTTGCACACGTTTAATAATGGATCACTCAGTCCTTCACACTTTACTGAGAGAATCATTAGACTAAGGTGTTTAGGTCATTAGCTGACTTTGAACTAAAACTAAACCTGCCAGGTGCCTGCTGAGGAGAGAAATGGCTTTTCTGGGCATGCATGGGGGAAGGGGCAATTTGGGGGGACTGTATGTGTGTGGGGGTACTAATCCTATGGATCTGGTTGGGAGGATGGGTTAGATTCCTGTGCCCGCCAGGGGTAGCAGAAGTGGTTTTATGGGAGATTTGGTGTAGGGGAACTTTTTCAGAGGCCAGTTTCTCTGCCTCCAAAAGGATGTTGAGGGAGCCTGGGGGTGACCAGCATGCATGCCCAGGATGGGGGCTACTTGAGTATGTGAAAGAACCTCTTTCCTTCTGGTGCCCCAGCTGGGACCGAAGCCAGAAGCGGCGCAGGCCCTCAGGGCAGCAAGGTGCCCTGAGGCAGGAGGAGAGCCAGCAGCCGCTGACAGACCTGTCCCCTGCTGGAGTCACTGTGCTGGGGGCCTTCGGGGATTCACCTACTCCCACCCCTGACCATGAGGAGCCCCGAGGGGGACCCCGGCCTGGGATGCCCCAGGCCAAGGGGGCTCCAGCCTTCCAGTTGAACCGGTGAGGGCAGGGACTATGGGACAGGAGGGTAAGGTGGGAAGGCCACAGGTCTCCAGAGCTGGGGTGGGTGCTCCCTGGGTGGGTAGTGAGGAGGCAGGCTTGGCCAGCCCAAAGTTCCTGGCTCTCTTTCCCAGGGGTCCTAGGCCCTCTTAAGAAGGCTGGATCAGCCTTTCTGGGGATTTCTTCCTTCACCCACTCTGTTAGGATGTATGTCCCATTCTCTGCTGCCCTTTAACATCAACTCTGCCCTCTTAACCACCATCCACCTCTTTGTCTTGGACTTCCCCTGCTATTCTGGTCTGCCCCTTGGTTCCTGACTGTACCCTTTCCCTCTTCCTCTCAGGATTCCCTTGGTGAATCTGTGACGCCCCCCCCAGTGTTGGGGTGCTGCCAAGCAGAAGGCCGAGGGGCTGGCACAGCCCCCATCCCACTGAGGGTGGGCAGCTGTGGGGAGCCAGGCGAGAGTGCTCCTGGCCCCTGCCCATGCACTTCTCCCTGGAACACTCACTGGCCCCATGGGCGATCCTACCTGCTTGCCCTCTGTAGGTGGGGGCCTCACATATTTGTGACTTCTGTCCCCTATCCTCACCCTTGCACACTCACATGAAAGCCTTGCACACTCACCTGTACCTTCACAGGCCATTGCACACACTCATGCTCCCAGACAGCTCTTCTGCACCCTCCCCGCTTCCACATCTCTCCACTCTGTGGCTCTCTCATAGTCTCCCTCTTGTTTCACACTTTCAGTCTTTCTCTTTTCTACATTCTGTGCTCAGTTTGTTCACTCAGTGGTCAGTGTTCCCTGCACACTTTACCTCTCAACATGCATTTCCCAGCCTAATGTCGTGGTGTTGTGTGGCGTACTCACTCTCTCTCTCATGAACATTCACTGGTCTAGTTTCTGTGGCCCCTGCATGCTGACCCTGAGGTGGGTAAGAGGTGAGGTTGGGGCTCCTCGTGCCCTTATCTGTCACGTTTCCATCCCATTCCACGTCACATGTTTCCATCTTCCCCCATCCCACTCCAAGGGCACTGGAATTACCCTGAGGGCTCCTCCGTGGGAATAGGGGTAGTGAGACCTCAAACTTCTCCCCCACCACACTTCTAAATCCTGTTGTCTGAGAGATGGGTTTTGGGGAGTCGACTGCTGCACTAAATGAGAAAGGGACTCCCACTTATCCTTCCCTTCCTCCTAAGACCCCTTTGTCTTGTCTGTCCTACTGTCTGTGTGTCACTCTTCGCATTCAGAGTCCCTGAGCCAGTCCTCTACTTCCCAGCCTTCCTTAGGGCCTCCCTAACTCCACTGAAGCTGCCAGGGACTGGAGCCAACTGGTTCAAGGCTATTGGGAGCTCTGCCTCCAAATCTACCCTTTCCCTGCCTGGGCTCCCTCATATCCCCTCCCTGCCTCCCTCCTTACTTCCTTCTTCCACTCTCCCACCCTTTCCTGCTCCTCAGGTTCTTCCCTACTTCTCATTGGTTTTTCCACCTTCTTTATTCCCCTCTTACCTGGCTCCTATGCTGTGATATATATTTTTGTATTATCTCTTTCTTCTTCTTGTGGTGATAATCTTGAATTCTTGTGGGATGTAAAGTTCAAAATTTTCAAATAAAGCCTTTGCAAGATACTTGAATCCCCTGGTTCTGCCTATGACCCCTGTAGAGGGGAGGGGTGGGCAGCCAACAGGGAAGAAAAGAAGGATGAAGGGGGGTTGTGTGCTCCAGAGAGGAGACATCATCTGGCCTGCCCTGACTTGGAGCTGGGAATTAAGCAGGGCTTTGACTTGGTACAAAATGGAAGGGTGGGAAGAGGAAGAGAAACTGAAGGGTGCAGCTGATGCAGGAGAGAAACTGTACTGGAACCATGGCTCACTTGTTCTTTGCCAAAGAGAGTCAGGAGAGACCATGAGAAAGGAAACAGAAGAAGGAAAATCACACAGGAGAGGCAATGGAGCAAGCAGGAAAAGGAAGGCGAGCTGATAAGAGATGGAGAGTAAAGGGAGAAAGGAATGAGAAAAATGGAGCAATGGAAAAAGGATACAAGGGAGCCATAGAAAAGAGGCTGCTCTGCTTTGTTTATTTTCAGCCTTGCTCCCTAACCTGCCTCTACCTACAGCTGTCCCTCAAAAGCTGTGCAGCATTAGAAGCCTTCTGGTTAACTTGTTAGCTTCCCCGCGGCCCCCCCCCCCCAGAGAAGCACTGCAGGGCAGTGGGGGTGAAATCCAGGGGTGTGTTTGGGGGAGGAAACTGCAGATTGCCCAGTTGGGATCAGTCACCTCTAAGTCCCTGATTCTAGTTTTGGCTCCTATAACAGGCCTGTGAAAACCCACACATCAGCCTCTCAGCTGTTGCTAGGCTCTGTTGCCACAGTAACCATCCAGGTCCCATCTCCCCTACCTCAACCTGTGCCCCACTTGCTCCCAGGAAATGGGATAGCCCCAGGGAGGACAAAAGGCACGTATATGCGAGAGAGCAGCCCAGGACTGTATATGCTTCCATGTGTTTATCTTTGACGCTAGGATTAGGAATGGCTCTGTGTTGGTAGGTGTAGTGCTTAGGTGTTGGGGAGCTTTCCTGTGAACTGAGGGAAATGGGGCTGAGTCAGTGTAGCACATAATGGTGAGTGTCAGGAGGAAGAAGCGCCTTTCTCAGGATGAGAGCAGTGTGTGCATTCAGGGTGTCAGACTCCCTAAGAAAAGGACAGATTGCTACAGAGGAAAGAAGCAGAGCGGGGCCAACGATTTATGAGCCAACTCTAAGCAGAGATGTGAGGCAAACAAGCTTCTGAGGGGAACTCTGAGGAGTCAACCCAGTGGGGCATGAAGAGATCCCAGCAGGCAGCTTATGGGAGAGAGAGGGCTGGAGTGTGGGTATTAGAGGAGGTGTTGATGGATCTACTGGGGGCATTAAGGAGGGAGGGAGAGGAAGCTTCATTAACCTTTCCTTCTTTCCCCACAGGACTCTAGTCCTTGTCAGGTGAGGATAGGGAGAAAAGAGATGCACTGGCACAGAAAGGGTAGGAGCTCAGTGCTGGGGAGTACACTGGGCCCTCACCTTCAGCAAGGATCTCTCTTCCGAGGGACAGCATGACCTGGGACTCATCCATATGCAAAAGGCACACATGAAGGCCCCTGATGAAGAGGGAATTAATTATTGCCTGATTGGACCTCTGTTTCTCTAAATTTAAATAAATTAAAATATACCAGCAAGACACTAGAAATCTTCACCTGTTCCCTTTCCTAAAATGCCTCCTTCCACCATGGAAAGTCTGATGGCGGGGAAGAGGAGACTGTCCTAGACTTCTGAATTGTCCTAAAGGAATTATGCCAAACTGAATCACACTGTCATGCTAAAGAACAGACCCAACTTTTTTCCCTCCAGTAGTTGAAACAGACTGTGGGAGGTCGTCAGAAGACTACACTAAGAACAAAACAATAGCCATACTGTGCCCTTTTGGGAATTGGAAGGTTCTTTGAGGCCACACATCAGAGGCACCACTGGAACCAGCAGGTCTCTCATCATTATACTTTCTTTGTCTCTCATCATCATGCTTTCTTTGCCTCCTGGGCTGTGCATCAAATGACTCAGCTAGGCTTCTCTTAGCATTTTTCTGGAATGCTTACCATTATGGCTCAGACCAAATCAGGAAATAGGGAAGCCCCCAGGAGGAGGGATCTCCCAGGCTGAGCTCAGGGTGTGGAAGTGATTCAAGATGGAAACAGTGTGCCAGCTGGAGAACCCCAAGCTAAAATTAACAACCCTCTCCCCCTACGCCCCACATTTATTGCTGTAAAGCTTTCTTTAAAGAGTTCAAAGCACTTAAAACTTGATTTCTTCTAGCAAGGGCAGGAATAGGGCTAAGAGTTGGAGATACTGAGGCCGAGGAAGTGGCTATGTAGTGTAAATAAGAAGAATAGGAGAACTAAGATTTATAGTGATTACTACTATTTGGCGCCCACGTTTCTATGCCAGCCCCCAAAGTCAAGATTTTTTTGAATCAGCAATCTCTAATTCATGCAGCAATAGGTCTGGTCACATGTGAGCCCCCCCCCCTTTAAGACTAGTCAAGTGGAGTAGTGAGAAGGGGGGGAAAGTAGACCGAGGAGTTCAATCTGTAACTGACTGTGAACAATCAAGTGAGATAACTCACTATCTCTGGACCAGCCCACATGTGAGCCCTTAAGACCCTTATCCTGTCAACTGTTGCTACACAGTCAACACAAACTGAGTGCCATGCCCAAAAATGTGATAAAGGGAATATACACTTTTGAAAAGATACAAACTAGTTGCAAACAAAGATACATATCATCTATTTAAACATAAATAAAAGGTCCGGGAGCTTGGGGAAAAATAAATCGCCTAAACCTGCTTAATCTTATTTTCATTCTCTATAAACATGGGCGTTATAGTTATTTTGTTAAGGTTATTTTGCTTTTTCAGCAAGAGGGTATTACTGTTAATATGAGGGAATTCAATTCTGTTCCAGCCAAAACAGAGCTGAGCCCAGAGGGATTCTTGCCAGATTAGGGTGCAGGCTTGTTGGAGGTTTGCAACAGCATTCATTTCTAAAACAGTATATATTTATCAGCCTCTACTATGAGTTCAGTAAAGTAACGGGAACAGTTTCTTCCTTGAAGAGCTGACACTCTGCTTGGGGAATCACATGTATCAAATAGTTAAAACAGCAATAAAGAGTACAGACTAAATGCTGTAGGAATTCAGACAAAAGAACCATTATAGGTGATAGCACTCAGAGAAGGCGTCCTGAAGGAGTTAAACGCTTATACCTGAGGATACAGCACCAAACAATTCAAATTACCCCCATCAAGCTGATATTCTAGCGGGAAGAGTTCAACAGCAAACAATGTAACAGGTAGTGAGGAATGCTGTATTTAAATTAAAGCAGGGTAAGAAGTTACAGACGTGGGTAAGAGCAACAAGACCAAACCTACAGTAAGGGGTGTGGTCAGAAAGGATGGGTCGGATTTTGACGGCTGGGAGAGGTCCATCCTTATCCTTTCCCGCATAATTAAAGCATTGGCACGTTCTTGAGAAATAAGAAAAAATAATGGCAACTTCCTACATCAGCGTATTCCACCCAGAGGGAAGGGAAACGGCATCTTAGTCTTTTAAGAATACACAACGCCCCTCGTACCTTGATGCATAATTCATGAACTTGTCCCGTTTCTACCCTCCCCTCCCCAGGAGTCTTTTCCGGAAGCCCAAGGCCGCAGTTCTTAAGGATCAGCTTTTGCCCTTAAGCAGAACCCGCCTTCACTTCCGCTATGGCGTCACATCCACCGAGGGTTCTACTGTGTCCTCGGGCAGAAGCTACTTCCGCCCCTACTTGTCGTAACTTCTGCCCTGAATATCCCGGAGCGCTAGCAGCACCGGATATGTTCTAGCCACTCCCGGAAGTGACTCGGCCTTTGCGCTGCCTTCTTTCTCCACTACCGGCCCCCCCACCCACATTGCTATTTCCCTCCCTCCCCCCCTTTTCGTTTCCGGCGCTCCCGCCTTCTCTCCGCCGCGCTCTCCTCAGAGTCTGTGGGGGGGAGGGAGGGAGGGAGGGAGGGGGGTGTGGAAGAATTGGGGTTCTCGGGAGCACGAGCTGCAGCACCACTTCCGGGTGAGTGTTAGGGGAGGGAAGATGGGAGGGAGGGAGGCCACCCACTGCCTCGCGCCCCCGCCCCGCGGGTGTCTCGCGCGCATTCCGTGCGTGTGAGCGTGTGGGTTCGTCTCGCGCCCGGAGTGCGTGCCCGCGCGCTCCGCCTCGCGCTCTCCCCCCCACCCCCTCTGGTCCTCCCACCCCACTTGGCTCCCTCCTTTCCCAGCAAACGCCGCCCCTCCCGCACTCTAGGTAAGGCTCTGGCGCCGCCGCAGCCTTCGCCGCCGGGTGAGTCTCGCGCCGCTGCAGCCGGCGCGCGCTAAGCTCCCTGCTCCTCCCCCTCCCCTTTCCATTGGGGGGTCAGGGAGGGGGGGGGTCCACGGTGTGACTGTATGTGTGTCCGTCCCGGAACCGGAAGTGGTTGTGTAGGAGCGGGCGATGGGGAGGAATGGGGGGGTTTAGGGGGCGGGTGCCTGTCTGGTGGGTGGCAGAGTTCAGCTCCCAGGAGGGGAAGGAGGGACGTCCCAAGGAGGGGTTTTTGAGGAAGGAGTGGGGGGCGACATCAGGAGAAGGCTACCAGGGGCAGTCTCAGGGGAGCGAATGTTTTGGGGGGACAACAGGGGTCTCCCATACATAGACTACTGTGCAAGCTGAGGGAGGTACTTCTTGGCACAAGGCCTTGGGTAGGCAGGGGGCGAAGTCCTCGAAGACGTAGGGGGGGAGGCTAGAGGAAGTAGCTGGGCCTGAACTGGCACTGTGCCTGACACAATGGCTTGTGCATCCCCCCTAGCCCTCAGCTTGGCCTTCTGAAGCCACTCCTCAGGGGCAGAGACCCTCCTCCTCTTCCAACTTTTCTGTTCTTTGACCCTTGGTTACCTGTGGCCTGGGAAGGAAGAAGAAACAGTGTTTGAGCCTAGGAGTGGAACCTGAAGGCTGGTGATAGAGTTCATCTTAGTTTCTGGGAAGTGAATTTATTTCCCTTGTATCCATATAGACTGCTAGGATATAATATATCCTTCCATCTTTGGATTGTTGGTTGGGGGTCTGGCTGCCTTGCAGACTAACTCCTGACAGTCAAAGAGTTCCTGAGGTTATCTACAGCTCTGTGGTGGTTGCACCCCTACTGGCTCCTGTAACCTAGACAATTTGTTTACAGAAAGTTCAGGAGCCCTGGAAAGGAGAAGGAATAAGACGACAGGAGGAAGAGAGAGAGAGGGTAAGACAATTTTGGATTAATGGCTTTTCTGGTTTTGGGGGAGAAAGGGTCTCAAATGGTTTTTTTTTTTTTTTTTTTTTTTTGGTTTTGGTCAGCATGACAGAATACTACAAGTAATAGCAATTGTATTCCTGGTGTTTGTTGTGGGAGAAAAATGAGGTTTTTCCTATCACCTCTTGAGGGCACTCAGGAAGTGATTGGTAAAAAATTGTCACCTTCAATTCCCACTAGTACTCATCAGTAATGATGTGTGAAATGCTCAAGCGGAACCACTGAATACTGTTGCATTGTATCCAAAAGAGAAATTTATTCTGCTTTGGGGACACATGGGCCCTAATTGCCAACATAGTCTTAAGGAGTTATTTTCTTGTATTTGGAACAAGCAGTGCTGAATTTAGGGTGAGGTTCTTATCCTTAAAATTCCAATGGAGTGTTGGAAGTGGATCTGTTAAGTGATAAGAATCTGTGACATGGGATTATTTGAATTTGGTATGGCAGGGTGAAGTCTACAGGGAAAAAAATGCTTCCTGGGTAGTTTGAGGTAAAGTGGATAGAACTGTATGAAATAGGCACCAAAGTAGGTCTGGAAGAATTCACAACATGAGGCCTGATGGTGATAAGAGTTTTGGGTAGCCTGAAAATGACAATATATGAACCTAAAAATTTGATTTCAGAGCTTATGATACTTAGTGGTATCTTTGAAGGACAAATTCCAGGCTGGTTTATAAAATTTATTCCCCGTAAGTTTTTCTTTTTCTTCTTCTTTTTTTTTTGAGACAGTCTTACTTGGTCACCCTCAGTAAGAGTGCCACAGTGTCTTAGCTCACAGCAACTTCAAATTGTTGGGTTCAAGTGATTCTCTTGCCTCAGCCTCCCAGGTAGCTGGGTCTACAGGCGCCCACCACAATGCCCAACCTGTAAGTTTCTAAGCTAAGTTGATGATTAAATATTAGGTATAAGGCTGGGCGTGGTGGCTCTATGCTGTAATCTCAGCACTCTGGGAGGCTGAGGTGGGTGACTTGCCTGAGCTCAGGAGTTGGGAGACCAGCCTAAGCAAGAGCAAGACCCCCATCTCTAAAAAATAGTTGGGCATTATGGCAGGTGCCTGTAGTCCCTGCTACTCGGGAGGTTGAGGCAGGAGAATCACTTGCGCCCAAGAGTTTGAGGTTGAGGGCAGTGCCTTTGGCTCAATGAGTAGGGCGCCAGCCCCATATACCAAGTGTGGCGGTATTGAACCCGGTCTGGCCAAACTGCAACAACAAAAAAAATAGCCAGATGTTGTGGTGGGTGCCTGTAGTCCCAGCTACTTGGGAAGCTGAGTCAAGAGAATTGCCTAAGCCCAAGAGCTGGTGGTTGCTGTGAGCTGTGACACCACAGCACTCTGCGGAGGGCGACAAAGTGAGACTCCGTCTCTTAAAAAAAAAAGAGTTTGAGGTTGCTGTGAGCTATGATGCCACAGCACTCTACCAAGGGTGACAAAGTGAGTCTTTGTCTCAAAAAAAGAAAAGAAATGAGGTATGAGGCTAAGTGTGGTGGCTCACACCTGTAATCCTAGCACTCTGGGAGGCCGAAGTGATGGCTTGCTTGAGCATACAAGTTCAAGACCAGCCTGAGCCAAGAGTGAGACCCCTTCTCTACTGAAAAAAAGAAAAATCGCCTGAGGCCGCGAGTTTAAAGTTGTTGTGAGCTATGATGCAAGAGCATTCTACCAAGGGTGACACTATCTAAAAATATATATATATACACACATATATATATAAGTTATATATACTTTTTCAGCTTTCTTTCTTTTTTTTGGCCTCATACTTCCCAAATCAATCATTTATAGTAGGTCAGGGTAGGAGAACTGTAACATTGTCTCTCCCACAGGTGTCAGTGGTCAAGTGATGCCCAGGATAGAAGCTACTGGCCCAGATAGCCAACTGTGTGGTTTTTGGTTTTAGTGGTCCTGTTTGGTCTGTTTGTATATGGTAGAATGATCTTTCCCAGTAGCATTGGGGTAAATCTGTTCTGAGTTATTTTGAACTTGGAAGAGTTCATGGATGGTAGTACGAGGGCCCCAAACCCTGTTGGGATGACCCTTCTTGAATGTCTTTAGAACCTGAGAAAAAGAGATTTTGTTGCCTTATTAAGGAAAAAAATGTTTGTGTTTCTTCATGTAAATTCATTAGCTTGGGCGGCACATATGGCTCAGTGGGTAGGACACCGGCCCCATATACTAAGTGTGGTGGGTTCAAACCTGACCCAAGCCAAACAACAAAAAAATAGCCAGGCATTGTGGCGGGTTCAAACCTGGCCCCGGCCAAACTACAACAAAAAAATAGCCAGGCATTGTGGCGGGGTCAAACCTGGCCCTGGTCAAACTACAACAAAAAAATAGCCGGGCATTGTGGCAGGTACCTAAAGAACACATAATTGGGGCAGCACCTGTGGTTCAGTGAGTAGGGCACCGACCCCATATACTAAGGGTGGCGGGTTTAAACCCAGCCCCTGCCAAACTGCAACAACAACAAAAAATATCTGGGTATTGTGGCAGGTACCTGTAGTCCCAGCTACTCTGGAGGCTGAGGCAAGAGAATCGCTTAAGCCCAAGAGCTGGAGGTTGCTGTGAGCTGTGATGCCATGGTACTCTACTGAGAGTGACAAAGTGACACTTTGTCTCCAAATAAATAAATAAATAAATAAATTTGTTAGCTCATATTGCAGGCTTTCTGCAATTGTATATTTTAGAACTGTTTCTCTTAAGAGTGTTTTAAGTTCAGTAGTTGAATTCAAATTGATTGTTTTCACATCTCTTTTTTTTTTTTTTTTTTTTGAGACCGCGTCTCACTTTGTCGCCCTAGGTAGAGTGCTGTGATGTCACAGATCACAGCAATCTCCAACTCTTGGGCTTAAGCAATTCTCTTGCCTCAGCTTCCCAAGTAGCTGACTACAGGTGCCTGCCACAATGCCCAGCAATTTTTAGAGACAGGGTATGCTCTTCTCAGGCTGGTCTTGAACCTGTGAGCTCAGGGCAGTCCACCTGCCTCTGCTTCCCAAAGTGCTAGGATTACAGATGTGAGCCATTGTGCCTGGCCTAATCTCTCTTCTTATTAACAGAATAGTTGAGGCATGGTGTAGTAGTAAAGTTGAAATAAGAACCCAGAATTTCAAGGGCCTGGCATGGTGGCTCAGTCCTGTAATCCCAGCACTTGTGAGGCCCAGGCTGGATTCAAATGGTGGATTGCCCGAGCTCACAGGTTTGAGAGCAGCCTGAGCCAAAGCTTGCCTCAGACCTTGCCTCTTAAAAATAGCCAGGTGTTGTGGCGGGTGCCTGAGGGAAGAGGATCACTGGAAACCAAGAGTTTGAGTTGGCTGGGAGCTAAGACACAATGGCACTCTACTAAGGGTAACCAAGTGAAACTGTTCCTCAAAAAAAAAAACAAAACACCCAGATTTTCAATATACCAGCGGTCATCTTTCCATCTATTATGTTTTTTCTTTTCTTCTGTTTAGGGGGGCTATAATAAAAGTCTTCCGCTTTCTTCTTAGTCTAGAGGAAACTCTCTCTCTCTCTCTCTCTTTTTTTTTTTAATATTGGCATAATCATCAAAACTGGCACTCTGTAGAGATGAGTTTTCCCTATATTTTCAGTGGGCTGCTTCAAGGTCGACAGAATGTTGATATGTGCATGCTTGGATTTTGGGATGGTTGGTGAAACTTGCTCCATGAAAGACAAAAGTGGTGAATAGAAAGACAATAAACAGATATTTGAGTGATCTGGCGCCAGGGTATCTTGTTACACAACTCTAGGGGGCACCATGTACAAAGTCAGCCTTAGTAGAATAGTGGCATACCTTTCTCAGG
This sequence comes from Galagoides demidoff, assembly GCA_963574575.1. NCBI lineage: Eukaryota > Metazoa > Chordata > Mammalia > Primates > Galagidae > Galagoides > Galagoides demidoff. The sequence continues at coordinate 16,824 of CAUYQV010121116.1, forward strand.
TATCATTTTGCAGGTAAATTTTGCTTTATAGTTGGATGAGCAGTATTCTCCATGTATCCCTTTTTGGGCTGACCTATTTATTAGAAACCCATAAGATACATGTATTGTCTTGACCGAGGACCAGCTGTGGTTCTGACCTTCAGCATCTTTTAAGAACCAAAACAGGGTCAAGTGAGTGCAATGGCTCATGCCTGTAATCTTAGCACTCTAAAAGGCCAAGGTAGGAGGATTGCTTGAGACCAGGAGATCAAGAGCAACCTGAGCAAGACTGAGACTCCTTGTCTCTACTAAAAGTAGAAAAATTAGCCAGGAATGGCGGTGCACACCTGTTCTCCCAGCTACTTGGGAAAGTGAGACAAAGGATTGCCCAGGAGTTCAAGGTTGCAGTAAACTAGGCTGATACCACTGTACTATAGATAGCTGGGGTGTCTCAAAAAAAGAAACAAAACAGAGTAATACACTGGATATCTAGATGCGTGGAAGGGGCTTTTATTTATTTTGCCTTGGAAGTTCTGACCCTTTTATTCAGACTCCCATTGTTCTAAAATCATGGCCTCACTTCATGGCCAAGTGAGGCTTCATAGGATAAAAGCAAAGAATATGACCTGAACTGCATGTCATTTTGCTGTTTTCAAAAACTTCATATTAAAAACATTTGTTGGCTCAGTGCCAGTGGCTCAGGTGGCTAAGGCGCCAGCCACATACACCTGAGCTGGCTGGTTCGAATCCAGCTTGGGCCTGCCAAACAACAATGACGTCTGCAACCAAAAAATAGCCGGGCGTTGTGGTGGGCACCTGTAGTCCCAGCTACTTGGGAGGTAGAAGCAAGAAAATCGCTTAAGCCCAGGAGTTGGAGGTTGCTGTGAGCTGTGATGCCACACGCAATCTACCCAGGGCAACAGCTTGAGGCTCTGTCTCAAAAAAACAAAACAAAACAAAAAACATTTATTGAGAACTACCTGAAAAATGTGTAGTTTATTCCTGGAAATATTCTAAATTTTAATTCCTGAATCAAGCCACAACGTCAGAGAGTATGTACTTGAGATAGATGGTTTTGGTCCATTGATGCTCTTCGGTGCCTAGGTTCGGATCCCTGCTCTGCTATTTACTGTTTGACTTTTTTTTTTTTTTTTTTTGAGACAGTCTCAAGCTATCACCTTGGGTAGAGTGCTATGACATCACAGCTCACAGCAACCTCAAACTCTTGGGCTTAAATGATTCTCTTGCCTCAGCCTCCCAAGTAGCTGGGACTACAAGGCACCCATCACAGTGCCTGGCTATTTTTTGTTGTTGTTGCAATTGTCATTGTTTTAGCAGGCCTGGGTTGGGTTTGAACCTGCCAGCCTCAGTGTATGTGGCTGGTGCCCTACCTGCTGAGCTATGGGCGCTGCCTACTGTTTGACTTTTTGGCTCCAATTTTCTCATTTGAAAATGGAGATTACAATACCTGTCATAGGATTATTGTAGGATAAAAGTTATAAAGTGCTTCCAACACTACCTTGAATAAAGTACACAATAAATGTTGATAGTGATGATGATGACGGTGGTATTGTCCATCATAATAAAATTTTTATTTTTAAATTCAATGAATTTATTTATTTTTTCTTTGTTTGGGAGACAGAGTCTCAAGCTGTAGCCTGGGTAGAGTGCTGTGGCATCACAGCTCATAGCAACCTCAAACTCTTGGGCTTAAGCAATTGTCTCGTCTCAGCCTCCCAAGTAGCTGGGATTACAGGCACCAGCCACAATGCTCTGCTGTTTTGTTGTTGCAGTTGTCATTGTTGTTTTAGCTGGCCCAGGCTGGGTTCGAACCCGCCAGCTTCAATGTATGTGGCTGGCACCCTACCCAATGAGCTACTGGCACTGCCTATTTAATTTTGAGACAGAGTCTCATTCAGTCACCTGGGGGTTGAATGCTATAGCATCATAGTACACAGCAACCTCAAACTCATGTGCTCAAACAGTCCTCTTGCCTCAGCTTCCCAGGTAGCTGGGACTACGGCAGCCACTTCAATGCCCAGCAATTTTTAGAGACAGGGCTTCATGCTTGCTCTGGATAGTCTTAAACTCCTGAGTTCAAGCAATCCAACCTGCCTTGGCCTCCCAGAGTGGATTACAGATGTGAGTCACCATCCCTAGCCTTATTTATTTTGAGACAATGTCTCACTCTGTTGCCCTGGGTAGAGTGTTGAGGCGTCATAGTTCACAGTCACCTCAAACTCCTTTGTTCAAGCTATCCTCTTGCCTCAGCCTCCGGAGTAGCTGAGACTACAGGCATCCATCACAATGCCCAGCTAGTTTTTCAATTTTTAGTAGAGATGGGGTCTTGGTCTTGCTCAGGCTGGCTTCGAACTCCTGAGCTCAGGCAATCTACCTGCCTCCACCTCCCAGAGTGTTAGGACTACAGATGTGAGCCACTGGGCCTGGCCTATGAGGACATTCTAATTTATACATTCTCATTTGCTCCCAGGTTTTCACATTCATAATGCATTTGGTTCCTTGATTATTTAGGGGGGAAGTTGTATATTAGACCTTCCTTTGTTTTACCCTCCAGCCTAATTCTCTACTCATTCCCACCATCCATCACCACTCTCACTTGCCTTTTCATTTCTCTCAGCTAGAAGGTTAGACAGGTAGGGGTGGTGGGTTAAGGTTTGAGTCGCTAGCATGGTTTTTCAAAATTAGTATATGTAGAGTCCACTATTGTTCAATTCATTAAATATATAATTGTTGCATGCATAATTGCTTCTTGGGTTGTGGGTCCTAAGTTAGGAATAGTTGTAAGGTGCAAATGAAGAAAACATGATCATTGCCTCCTAAAAAGCTTGGCAAGGGAGGCGGCACCTGTGGCTCAGTGGGTAGGGCGCTGGCCCCATATATTGAGCATGGCGGGTTTGAACCTGGCCCTATCCAAACTGCAACAAAAAAGCCGGGTGTTGTGGCGGGCGCCTATAGTCCCAGCTACTTGGGAGGCTGAAGCAAGAGAATTGCCTAAGTTCAGGAGTTGGAGGTTGCTGTGAGCTGTGACGGCACTGTACTCTACAGGGCAATAAAATGAGACTCTTGTCTCTAAAATAAATAAATAAATAAAAATTTAAAAAATAAATAAAAAGCTTGGCAAGATTAGATCCCCTTAAGCTGTGATCTGTTTGTTTCCTGATTCTGTTGTGGAGGAAGACCTGAGACTGCTTTACAAAGCTAGGACTGGAAGGACCAAGTTTGCACCTATTATGTGAGAGATTGGTTAGCTTGTCTGTTTTATAACTTAGGGAACAGAATTTGCCTGTGTTTGGTCCTCAGTCATTTAATAGTGAGCCTTATTTGTGTGAAGCTGTGGTAGTCAGAGATTTGGTGCATTCTACTCTTTTTGGTACTTTTTCAGAAAAAGTAGGCTGAAATTTAATTCTTCCCTTCATGCGTTTTATGAAAATCAGGGGTGCTGTTTAAAAGGGCAAAAAGTGTGGCAAGCCTTCTAAAGAAGGATAAGGAACAGACTTAGATGTAGAGCAATTTTCAACTTTGACTCCCTTGTTGAAGGTCTTTCCTAATTTATTTAATCACTACCTGAAACCCAGTTTCTGTGCCTGGTCTACCCTGTTGTTCCATGTTGTTCAACCTTTTTTTATCTCACAGCACACTTGAACCTATAGTTAAACTTCCATGGTACACTTAAGTTATGTCAATAAAAAAATTTTAAAAACCACTTAGCCATGTTTTGAATTTCTTTCAAAAATAATTTAATTAATTCTCTTTGAAAATTGTAGTGATACACAAGTTGAAAATCACTTCTCTGAAGCTGGGGGCCGTGGCTCATGCCTGTGATCCTAGCACTCTGGGAGGCTGAAGTAGGCACGTCACTAGAGGCCAGGCATTTGAGACCAGCCTTAGCAGGAGTGAGACCTCATCTCTGAAAATAGCCAGGTGTTGTGGCAAGCACCTATAGTCCCAGCTACTTGGGAGGCTGAGGCAAGAGTATTGCTTGAGCCTAGGAGTTTGAGGTTGCTGTGAGCTACAGATGCCATGGCACTCTATCAAGGGCAACAAAGACTCCAAAAAGAAAAAAGAAAATCACTGCTCTAGCTCTTAGTATCTCCAGTATGTCTCCAGCATAACCTTGGTAGGTCTGAGTTGGCTGTAAGTCACAGGTCTACCCCTCCTGCAACTTTGTAGCTCTTGTCTCAGACTGCCAGCATGGTAAGTCTATTTCTTACTGCTCCTTATTTCCCCATCAGTTGCATACTCTCTCCTTACTTGTCTTCTGTGGGGCTGGATCTTCCTATGTCCAGGATTTTGGGAAGCTACTCTTGACCAACATAATGCCTGTTAAACATTGCTACGAGAATTGAACAGAGTGTGACAGTCATAGGTCAGATGCCTTTATTCTGTACCTGTTTATGATGTGGCAATATGATTCTGAAGGATTATTTTTCTTATTCCTCACTCACAAAGTTTTAAGCTTAATTATCATCCAAATACAGAGAAGAATTGAAAGCGTAGTGTTTGAGAAATACAAAGCAAGCATCTAGTACTGTGTATGAGTTCTGGCCCACCATTGTCCCAATTCTGAGTTCCTTTGGAAACTAGCATCTACTGCAGGTGCCAGAACTTATTTGTTTAGTGAGATATGATCTTGTTCTGTTGTCTGGGGTAGAGGACAGTGGCATCATTTTAGCTCACTGCAACCTCAGACTTTTGGGCTTAAGTGATCCTCCTGCCTCAGCCTCCCAAGTAGCTGAGGCTATAGATGTGTGCCACGACACCCAGCTAATTTTTCTATTTTCTATAGAGATCGGGTCTCTGGCCTCAAGCGATCTAACCAGATATCAGCTGGTACTTAAAAAAAAAAAAAAGGTTGGGCTTAGCGCCTGTAGCTCAAGCGGCTCAGGCGCCAGCCACATACACCAGAGCTGGTGGGTTTGAATCCAGCCCAGGCCTGCCAAAACAACAATGACAACTACAACCAAAAAATAGTTGAGTGTTGTGGTAGGCACCTGTAGTCCCAGCTACTTGGGGAGGCTGAGGCAAGAGAATTGCTTAAGCTGGAGATTGCTATGAGCTGTGATGTCATGGCACTCTACCCAGCACAGCCCAAGGGTCTGTTAACCCCTCTCCCCCCCAAAATTAATTAAATGAAAAACTAGCTTGATTTTGATTCATGCCAGTTCTTTTTTTTTTTTTAGACAAGAGTCTCACTTTGTTGCCCACAGTAGAGTGCTGTGGTGTCACAACTTACAACAACCTCAAACTCTTGGGCTTAAGTGATTCTCTTGCCTCAGCCTCCCAAGTAGTTGGGACTATAAGTACCCACCACAATACCCAACTATTTTTAGAGACGGAGTGTCGCTCTTGCTCAGGCTGATCTGGAACCTGTGAGCTCAGGCAATCTACCCACCTCAGCCTCCCAGAGTGCTAGGATTATAGGCATGAGCCACTGTGCCTGGCCCCCAATTCCATGTTTAAAACTCCCTTGAATATTTTGTGTTTGTGATCTAGAACCTTTTCAAACTGCATAGAACTACAGACACATTGATTGGAACTTTTGAAATTTTTTCAAGGAAGATAGATTTGAAGGATAGGGTAAAGAGGAGCAATGATAGGTACCTGGCTGTTTTCAAGCCTGTCAGTGATTTGCTTTGTGTGACCTTTGACACCCACCTTACTCTCTCAGGATCTCAGTTTCTATTGTCAGTAAAGGAAACTAATACTAATTATTTTTCTTTGGGGCACAGAAAACATTTTTGTGGGTAAGTAAGATAATCTACAAGTTCTTTGCAAGTATTAAGTAGGCTAGCCTGTGTTAGCTAGGGAAATAGTGCTGCATGGCTCTCACCAAGGGGGTTAATGTGCTGGACACTAAGGTCTTGCCTGCCACTTCCCAGCCCTGTGACCATATGCTAAAGAGTAGGCAAAGAAGCACTCAACTCCCCTTCTCTATTGCTAAGCTTTTTCAGATTTATTTCTGAGTGTGATGTTATTTTGTTCTTTCTTCAGGTAGAATGGAAGAATCTCACTTCAATTCTAACCCATACTTCTGGCCTTCTATCCCCACAGTTTCAGGACAAGTAAGTGGTACTGCTTTTTTGCTGTCCCTCATTGTTTACTTTTTTCAACTCTGAATAATAAGTTCTAACTAAGTAGTGAGTTCTGTTAAGAGAAACCATATGGTGTTCCATTGAATCCCCTGTCACTGAGAGTTATATAGCGTTTCTGTCTTGGCTTCTCTGGAAGCCCAAAGATAATAACTCCTTGACTGTGATCTCTATATAGGAAGACAAACACTGAAAAGTGATTAGGGACTGAAAAAATCAGACTCTTCCAGTCTGAAAAGAGTACCCCCTTCTACTTCTTTTCTTTTAGATTGAGAACACAATGTTCATCAATAAGATGAAGGATCAGCTGTTGCCAGAGAAGGGCTGTGGTCTGGCTCCACCTCACTACCCCACCTTGCTGACAGTGCCTGCCTCAGTGTCCTTGCCCTCAGGCATCAGTATGGACACGGAATCCAAATCAGACCAGCTGACCCCACACAGCCAGGCTTCTGTCACTCAGAATATCACCGTGGTCCCTGTGCCATCTACAGGACTGATGACTGCTGGTGAGCAACTCTGTACTTCTCTAATCTGAGGTGTTGATCTTCCACGATCAGTACCCCAGGCTGGAGGGCTCTAAGAACATGGGGAGTGGGTTATGTGTTTGATTACTCAATCAAATTTTTATTAAGCGCTTACTGTGTGCTTAGCAATGTGCTAGGCATTGTGGGGGATACAAAGAAGTAGAAGATGCGGTCCCTGCCTTTGAGGAGGTGACATTCTTTCCTTCTCTGTATCAAGGAGTCTCCTGTTCTCAGAGGTGGAGAAGAGAAGGGAGTCAATCAAGGGGTAAATCTCACTGTTACCAGGGGGGTGGGGACAAGGGTTAGGAGACCATTATTTTTCTACAGGGCTTGGGGTTTCCTGTATACTCTGGGTTGGGAGGTGGTGGTGAGGGGTTAATTAGATGAACTGGGGGGAAATAGGATAAGGATCAGGACTGAACAACATGACGCCATCTCCCTTTTCTCCCAATCCTAGGTCCAGGTTTGGTAATCACGTCCCCCTCAGGCTCTCTTGTGACCACAGCCTCATCAGCTCAGACCTTCCCCATTTCGGCTCCCATGATTGTCTCAGCTCTTCCCCCTGGCTCACAAGCCCTGCAGGTGGTCCCTGACCTCTCCAAGAAGGTAGCATCAACCCTAACAGAGGAAGGAGGTGGAGGTGGTGGTGGAGGTGGCAGCGTGGCTCCTAAGCCCCCCCGGGGCCGGAAGAAGAAGCGGATGTTGGAGTCAGGGCTGCCTGAAATGAATGACCCCTATGTCCTCTCCCCTGAGGATGACGATGACCATCAGAAAGACGGCAAGACCTACAGGTAAGACTCAGAGCTGGGGGCAGGATAGGGTGAGGATTGCTGTCTTAGCTCCCCTGCCCTCTTGGTATCCTGCCCCAGTCTGGCACTACATTCTTGACAGCTTCCACATCAGAGGCATTTACATGTCAGGTGTTCTGTCTTAGGGCAGCAAGGCAGAGCTGCTGGCCCTTCTCCAGTGCCACTTCCTCAGAATGCAGAGCCACTTTACCCCTTCCTTTTTTTTTTTTTTTTTTAAACCCTGATTTGGGGAGTCATTAGCATTGAATTATTTTTGTGTGAAAGAATATAGTTTTTCCCTTGTAATAAGGCTTTAAACTAGGTTTGAGACTCTATCTGCAGCTCCTTTTAAACTTTCTACATTTTCCATTCCCCTTTTTTCCAAGAAACTTTTCTAGTAAGCACCTAACCTAACCTGTGTGCCATCCACCAGTTATTGGGCCATGTTTGAGCTCTGAGCCTGCCTGACCCTGCATGGTTGGGATGATGGGAGGGGCCTATGTGAAAGGGTAGGAGGATTAGGATACCTTCTCCCTTTGGAATACATGCTTACAGAATGACTGTTTGCTTTTGCTCACTTTTCTACTTCATGAAAGTCATTTTGATCCTTCACTTCCTCTTAAGTTGCCTAATACCAAAAAGCAGTAAATGCATATTTGCATGTGGTGCTATGCAAAAATAATTACATAAACTCTTTGCCCTTTGAGAATTAAACATCTTTTAAACCCCTTGAGAGCTGACAAAGGCCCTAGTAGTTTTGGGGAATTTGGTTCCCATATACAGAGTGGGATAACCATCATCACAGCTTTGATGCAGACAGGGGCAGATGTGCATGGCTGGGAGACTGGGTCTGTCCTTAGTGTACCGAGATGGGCAATGTTGTTCCCATTTTAGGAGCGAAGGGAACTGCGGCACAGGAAATGGACAGAGCCTTGGGCTCATGGATTCAGTTCCCGGCTCCACCACGAACTTGCTGTGTGACCCTGGGCAAGTCCTTTTCCCCTCTCTGGGCCTCAGTTTCCTCATCTGTAAAATGGGGAGAATTCTGTTTATTCCTCCCATTTTCTGGGAGTATATATCAGATAAGATTTGAAATGTTGGGAACTTTAAAAGAAAGATAAGAAATAGTCATCATTTAGCATTTATTTTTATGTGTGTTGTACAGTTCTGTTGTGGAAAGTAGCCATGACTACAGAGTGTTTAAATCCCTCTTTATAAGTAAAAATGAGGAGATTGTTGCTATGCAGAAAGTATTAAGCACTACAGAAATTCAGCTCATAATCCGAAAGTTCATTGCAGCTTTATTATTACAGGTGTACCCCACTTTATACAATAAAAGTGTTCCTGGAAAATGTTTACATCATATCATATTATAAAGGTATCTGACAAGTTTGATTCATTTAAAGACATTCTTTTATATATATATATATATATAATTTCATAAAATGAAAATCCCTTTTAAATTTATTTTGTAGAAATCTAGATTATTATATTTTTGCTTAAAGTGAGGTCATTGTGACATGGAGATATATCTGTATAAAATTTGTTGCTGTAGGAATAGTGGGAGGATCTTCTAACACCTTATGGAACCCTTCTGATGGGTCAGAGTCCTCTCTTTCTGCCAAGTTTCTGTACTTATTTGTGTTTTGAACCCACATTAAAGGTTATCTCTGGACTTTCCAAACTGTATATTAAAAGAAATGTAAATAGATATTTGGAAGAAAGCCTAATAGGACTAGGGACCCCCTCAATGTTTTTGGAATTCTTGAAAGACCCCCCCACCCCACCTAGGTAACCAAGAAGAACTCTGAAATTTAAAGGTGACTAGTTGTATCCTAGGTAAACAGAATTCTTCAGAAACTTTTTTAAATCACAGTAAATCCCTATTTTGATGCCTAGGTGGGTCATTCAACCATGCCCATTCCAGTGGGCCAATAGAATTTAAACTGGGTATTGGGGAAATTGGGTTCTGTTACTCTGGGCAAGTCCACTTAATGTCTGAACTCTTTGTTCTCATCTGTAAAATTGAGATGGCCAGTCACACCCTCACCTATCTTACAGAAATGTTTTGAGGGAAAATCAGAGTATTTGAAATTGTTTTAAATATCTTGGGGAAAAAAATGGGTCAGTAATTCAAAGTGGTCATTGTGACCAAGGCTATTACATTGCACGCCTCCAAGGGGATCATTCTCATTGTGTTGGATGCAAGTGGTGCCCCCTGGAGTAATGCACCCATGATAACGGAATATTATTTTTCTGTCCCCTGCTAACTTCCACTGCTACAACTCTCTTAAATTTCTTTCCCTCCACCCCACTTTGCATTAGAAAACGTTTACTCTTATTTAGCTTAGAGGATTTCCTTTCTTCCTTTTTCTTTCCTTCTTTCTTTCTTTCTTTTTTGAGACAGAGTCTTACTCTGTTGCCCAGGCTAGAGTACTGTGTGTGGTGTCGACCTAGCCCACAGCAACCTCAAACTTCTGGGTTTAAGTGATCCTCCTGTCTTAGCCTCCTGAGTATTTGAGAACACAGGTGTCCACCACCACCACAATGCCTGGGTATTTTTCTACTTTGTAGAGACCGGGAGCGGGGTGGGTGGGGGGGCTGTCTCGCTCTTGCTTAGGCTGGTCTTGAACTCCCAAGCTCAAACAGTCCTCCAGCCTTGGCCTCCCAGGATTACAATTGTGAGCTTTTGCACCCAGCCTTTATAATTAACTTTCATGTTAAAGGGACAGTTGTGTGTTGAATACTCACACATAAACTAATGAGATTTTATTTGTGTTGAAATGAATAGGTCAACAGCAGGGTGTTGTGGTGGGTGCCTGTAGTCCTAGCTGCTCAGGAGGCTGAAGCAAGAGAATTGCCTAAGCCCAAGAGCTGGAGGTTGCTGTGAGCTGTGATGCCATGGCATTCCACCGAGGGGGACAAAGTGAGACTCTGTCTCTAAAAAATAAATAAATAAACAGAACAGGTCATTCTACCTGTCTGAGAAATTCTAGGAATCAAGAAAAATTAGTTTGCAACGTTAGTACAGTTTTTCCTGACAGTATGTCCAGCTTGTAACCTCAGTCTTAGTGAAATATATAGTAGCATGAGATCATCCATCAGTACCGATGCTGATAACATTAATTCAGTTTTATTACTACTAGAGAACACTTGGCTCACCTTTGGCTGTCCTGTGTGTTCGCTGGCCTTTCTAGGGGTAAAAATTCATCTCTCCATTTTACAGACCAGAAAATTGAGGTCTAGATAAATGAGCGAGCTTATAACTAAACTCAAAGTAGAGCCTAGGTGTCCAGACTCCAATTGGCCATGCCCTTTGGATTATGCTAATTATAAACAGAACTTCCCTCCTCTTATGCCATCTCAGACAACAGCCAGGGATGGATAACTTCAGGGTTATCAAGTGACTAGAGAAATGAAAATTGTTAATGATTGAAATTTTAGTGAAAGCATTAATATAAGGGACCATACTCCAACTAACAATCACAATTGTTTTCTATGAGGAACTCAAGTGTTCTTTTTAGCCTTTATCTCAAATTATTCTCTAAAAAATTCTCCTGAGATGAAAAAGTGCAGGAACCATCACCCACATCATCCTAAGCCCCTCTTATAAGGTAAGTTAGGGAGAATCCAAAGTAGAGGGACTTGCCCTAGTAGCCTGGCTTCCAGCCCATTGCCCATTCTACTAGCTCACATTGTGCACTGATAAGTTGTTTGAAAGATAGGATTCCCACTCACATAGAGATAGCTTTTACCCAATAAAGGCTGAATAGTTGTGGTTTAACTTGCACAGAGTCTTCCTTATTTAATATATTGGACAGTGTCAGAGTGGGAAGGATTACCAAATCAGGTGATGAGTGAAAGCACACTCAGATGCAGTAGGTGTCAACCCAGAATGCTGACATTGACTCCACTGCTACAAGAGTGGAAAACTTTAGCATGGAAGATAGGTGTTTTGCAGACCTTTTTCTCCCAAACATTTAAGGGATATAACCCACTCCCAATAGTTACCCTCGCTTATTGCAAAAGTGGTTCTTATCTGATTGCCAAGGAGCAGTGGGAGTGTGGGGTGTGGAGGCCAGATATTATGGTTTGGAAAAGTCCCTTCAGATAATTCTGGTACTTCCCTGCCCCTCTTCCTCTAGGAATCACTGGCAGAAAGGAAGTGGGGGAAAATCTGAGGGAAGAAAATTATCTGTGGACACAGGAGAGAAACTAGTATCTCATTATCATCTAGGCTCGAAAAATGCCAATGGGGATGTACTTTATATGTGAGGAAATTAGGAAAAGGAATTGTGAAAGTTTGAAGTCAAATTATAGGCAGAAGGAAGATAGAAGTTTACTGATATTCCTGGCCCAGGGAAATCCACATCTGCCCAGAGCCCATAAAATTGTTCTTCCTTATCTGGCTGAATTCCTGTTTTTGTACAATTAGGGAGGCCAGTCATCCAGCAAACATTTATTAAATATTTATAACATTCTGGGCACTGTGGTAGAAGCTTAGGTTATAAAGATGAATAAAATAGAGGTTCTACTCTCAAGTTGGAATAGAGAGATCAGATGGGTGGGCTTCTCTTAGTAGTGGAGGGGAGGGTTCAGCCATGCCTTCTAAGTGGGAAGGGTTCTAACCACTGCCCTCACTTGGCCCAGGTGCCGGATGTGCTCACTGACATTCTACTCAAAGTCGGAGATGCAGATCCACTCCAAGTCACACACCGAGACCAAGCCCCACAAGTGCCCACATTGTTCCAAGACTTTTGCCAACAGCTCCTACCTGGCCCAGCACATCCGTATACACTCAGGGGCTAAGCCCTACAGTTGTAACTTCTGTGAGAAATCCTTCCGCCAGCTCTCCCACCTTCAGCAGCACACCCGGTAAGGTTGCTCTCAGTTTCACCCCAATACCTGGGTGTGAGCCCCAAGGCCACATTGCTTGTACCTACTTCTGTCTCCACACGTATTTTTTTTTTTCCCTTTCACTTTTTCCCTTCAAGCTTCAATTCTCTGCTATTATTGTATGCGGAAATTAACTGTGTATCCTAGTGATTTGGGAGGGCCTCGAAAACTGTGGTCTCCAATCAATTCCCAAAATCTGGAACAATTTTTGTGGTTTCTCTCTGTGTCTGTGTTTGGAAATCTTCTACAGAGCAGGCCCTGCTTTTACTATATGCTTCAGTTCAGAGCCAAGGTGTGCATTCAACTTCAGGTCCATGGGGAACAGGCGATAATGGTCTTTGTTCAAATTACTATTTGGAAGCAGGGTATCTGTGGTGAGTGCATAACCTTAGGAAAAAGCAGAGGGTTGACGAAACTGACTAAGGTCACCAGGAGCCATGGGTTGCAGCTCTTCATCATCTCACTGCCATTCTAGCCACCGACTTAACAACCAACAACAACCTAGATCTGGGTGTCCTCTTCATTAGCCTATCCAGGCTGGAATGTGTTTGGGAGGAGGGAGGAGGGGGTGCTCTCTCATCCGTCAAGCAACATCATTTCACCCAGCAGAGAGCTGAGCCCCTGGTGTCGAACTGCTTCCTCCTCCCCCCTTCCTTCCTCTCCTCTCCGGCAGGATTCACTCCAAGATGCACACGGAGACCATCAAGCCCCACAAGTGCCCGCACTGCTCCAAGACCTTCGCCAACACCTCCTACCTGGCCCAGCACCTCCGTATCCACTCGGGGGCCAAGCCCTACAACTGTTCCTACTGCCAGAAGGCCTTCCGCCAGCTCTCCCACCTCCAGCAGCACACACGGTAAGGGAGAGTGGCGGGCTACTGACCCCGCCCCGCTGGCATGCCCTCCCCACCCCCGCCCCGGACACACCAAACAACCCGCATGCGGGGGGCGGGGGAGAAACCTGGCTGGAGGAGAACACGGCTGGCATCTGGGAGAAAGAATACCAAGCAGCAACATTGGAGACACAAGTGGATGCTAAGAGAAACTTTCTGTGGCACGAGCTACCTACATCAGGGAGATACAATGACTGTGATAGTCTCTGATCCATGGGAGGCAGAGATGTACCTGGAATGGAGACAATTTTTCTTTCCCTCATTTCTCTCCCTGAAGATACCCAAGATTTTTTCCTTGATGCCAAAGCAGAGGCATTTGATTAGAGAAGACTATACCTCTACCTCTAGCCCTTTGTGCACCAATTATGAACAAAAGATACAATCTATTGGACGTAAGCTGGACCCCAGCCTCGTGACACCCACAGCCACAAAGAAGACTCCAAAGGATGCCAGGAATGGAGAACAAAACAAAACATGCATTAAATACTCACAGAACCAGCAAACAAAATGAAAACACTGATACTTCGTAAGGATGCCCACAGTTTATCCTGTAAATCTGGAGTGACTGGGAGGAAGTGAACCTGCCAACTAAAAGAGTGATTATCTCCTTCATGTGGTACCTCAAGTTGAATTGGAGTCCAGACATACTGGCATAAGCCATCTCAGCCAGCTTCTTGTGGATGTGATATTCCCACATTAAAGTGATCAGACATCTTGCTTTGAGGAGTCAGGCTTTCTTCACAAAGAAGAGATACGTCCTATGATATTTTATATCAGAGGTCCAAAAAAACATCTGGTCAGAGAGGTAGTTCTGAAGTCCCTAGTGAAAAGCAGGTATCAGTGCACTCTTATAGCAGAGGGCCCTGTAGTGTTGTGGGAAGAGTTCAAATTGGTACTAAACTTGCATTTCCTACCATTAGGGGGCTAGACTGGGGAAAGTTCTTAGGAGTTTCCATGCTTTTCCATTAATCACTGCTCTTCTCTACAATTAGTATGACCCTCCTTTGTGTGATAATGTAATTTTATGTAGAGGTGATTCACAGGCCAAGGGATAGTTTCTGGCTATAGGGTGGGACCAAGGAGGAAATGTGTTTTTCTTCCTCCTTGCCATTGTGTTTACCTTACGTTTTTGAATGTTCATTAGGACAGTGATTATAGGAGCGGACTTGTATGCCAACTTGTGGACTGCCTGTCCCTGAGGTGCTGAGGCCTCAGTCCTTCCTACCCATCAGAGAGGAGGCTCAGCTTGAGCTGAGTGGTGCAGGTGGTGACTAGATCTAAGGCATTGCAACCTGATCATGTCAGAGAGGAACCAAAGCTACTGCCTCCTGGATGCCCATCTGATGTGCTTCCTAGGAGGACAGGATTTGCCTTGAAGTTTGTTAAGGAGTTAGTTCCTAAGGGGCCTTGCTGACATTTTTCCCTTCCCTCTCTTCTTATTCCCTGCAGAATCCACACTGGTGATAGACCATACAAATGTGCACACCCAGGCTGTGAGAAAGCCTTCACCCAGCTCTCCAATTTACAGGTAAATGTTCTACCCTCCATCCAAGAATTTATAAGTCTGAGACTTGGGATCAAAGTGCTGTTTGACTAGTATAGTAATTCTCAAACTTTCAAGACTCTTCCACACTCTTAAAAATGATTAAGTAGCCTTGATATGTTGGCTCATCCCTATAATTGTAGCACTTTGGGAGGTGGAAGTGGGAGGATTGCTTGAGGCCAGGAGTTCAAGACCAGGCTGAGCAAGAGCAAAACTCCATCTCTAGAAAACAGAAAAATTAGCTAGATATGTTGGCATGTGCCTAGTCCCAGCTATTAGGGAGGCTAGGGCAGGAGGGTCACTTGAGCCCAAGACTTTGAGGTTGTGATAAGCTATGATGATGCTACTACATTCTATCTCTGAAACAGAGCAAGACTTTGACTCAAAGGAAAAAAAAAAAACCAGAAAAACAAAAATGAATAAATAAGGCCAGGTACAGTGGCTCACACCTATAATCCTAGCACTCTAAGAGGCTGAGGTGGGCGGATTACTTGAGCTCAGGAGTTTGAGACCAGCCTGAGCAATAGCAAGACCCTGTCTCTACTTAAAAATGGAAAAAACTAGCCAGGTGTCATGGTGGGTACCAGTAGTCCCAGCTACTAGGGAGGCTAAGACAAGAAGATTGCTTGATCCCAAGAGTTTGAGGTTGCTGTGAGCTATGACACCATGGCACTCTGCTCAGGGGCAATAGAGTGAGACTCTGTCTTGAATGAATGAATGAATTTTTTAAAAGAATAAAAAAGTGCTTTTGTTTATATGGGTGATACCTGTCTACATACCTATTGTGAAACTGAGAAGCTGAAAAATACTTAGTAATCTGTTTAGAAAGAACAATAAGAAACCTATTGCATATTAACATAAGTTACATATGCAGTTGGAGGTTGCTGTGAGCTGTGATGTCACAGCTCTCTACCCAGGGTGACTCAAGCTTGAGGCTCTGTCTCAAAAAAAAAAAAGTAAGTTACATATTCCAAAACCCTTCAAAAATATATTTTATGAGAAGAATGGCATTGTGTAGTACATTTTTGCAGGTGTATTTAATGTCTGGATTAACAGAAAAAGGGTAGATTCTTATATCTGCTGTGTACAGTCTTGCATTATCAAGTATCATGTGTAATCTGAAAAAGGCAAACACTGTCTTACTAGTTTGAAAACAGTTTTGACCTTGTGGGCTCCCTAGAAAGATGTTAGTGTTTTCTAGAGATCTTCACACCTCACTTTAAGAGCCACTGGACTATATACTACATACCTAATAAAAAGAACTGCTAGACTAGTGAGATTGTAAGCTGTCATTCTGATTTTAGAATCTTGGTATATGCTGTGTGAGGTATGTTTCCTCCCTTAGCCTCTAGTTTCTAAATTTCCATTCAAAGCACTTTTTCTTGCCTTCATGTGGAAAGAGAAGCTGGGAGGCCTGATACTTTAGGGCTTTTCCTAAAGGTAAAGGGGGGCAGGTGGGAAAAATAGGATGTGCTCATCCTATTTTTCCCAATTTTCTCAGTCCCACAGACGACAACACAACAAAGATAAACCCTTCAAGTGCCACAATTGTCATCGGGCGTACACAGACGCAGCCTCACTAGAGGTGCACCTATCTACGCATACGGTGAAGCATGCCAAGGTGTACACCTGCACTATCTGCAGTCGGGCATATACGTCGGTGAGTGCTTAGTTTCTTCTCTTCCCTTCCCCAACCCACTTTATCCCATCTTTCTATTTGAAGATAATATTGCAGCAAATTCTCTGCCTCCCTAGCTTCTACTTACCAGTAAAGATTCAGAAATTAATTAGACCCATAGCTGAAGAATTTATGATCTCTAAGCCCATAGAGATTGATAAACATTGATTCTTCATTTTACCTAAACATAAGGCAAAATATAGCCACTTCAAATCTTGAGGGGAGCAAGATTGCAGTAAGGTGTTTTCCAAGATGGGTGGCACCTGTAGCTCAGGCACCAGCCACATACACCAGAGCTGGCGGGTTTGGATCCAGCCCGGGCCTGCCAAACAATGACAACTACAACCAAAAAATAGCTAGGTATTGTGGCGGGCACCTGTAGTCCCAGCTATTTGGGAGGCTGAGGCAAGACAATCGCTTAAGCCCAGGAGTTTGAGGTTGCTGTGAGCTGTGATGCCATACCTCTCTACCCAAGGCTAAAGCTTGAGGCTCTATCTCAAAAAAAAAAAAAAAGACTCCAGAAGATTGTAAAGTTGTCCCATTCAAAGACATTTGAGATCCCGTTGCTTGTTCACATGTCCACACTGACTTTTTTTTTTTTTTGAGACAGAGTCTCACTATGCCACCCTTGGGAGAATGCCGTGATGTCACAGCTCACAGCAACCTCAAACTCTTGGGCTTAAGCAATTCTCTTCCCTCAGCCTCCCAAGCAGCTGGGACTATAGGTGCCTGCCATAATGCCTGGCCATATTTTTGGTTGCAGTTGTCATAGCTGTGTTAGCTGGCCCAGGCTGGGTTTCAACCCACCAGCTTCAGTGTATGTGCCTGGCACCGTAACCACTGTGGGCCGAGCCCACAATGACTTCTAAAGGTCCCCCTCTCCTTTCTACTCAGTAGTGGGTACTGAAAGTCGTACTTAAGTTAATGCTTACTCCTGGCTTCATGTTTTATATCTGTATAAACATTTCTGCCCTTATAGCAGAGTTACAGCCCAGGATGCTAATTATAAATGATCTCTTTTCCTTCCCTTTCATCCCTCAACTTCTTTTTACCATTTCCTCAGGAAACGTACCTTATGAAACACATGCGCAAACACAACCCTCCTGATCTCCAACAGCAAGTGCAGGCAGCAGCAGCAGCAGCAGCAGTGGCCCAGGCCCAGGCGCAAGCTCAGGCTCAGGCCCAGGCCCAGGCCCAGGCCCAGGCCTCCCAGGCATCACAGCAGCAGCAGCAGCAACAGCAGCAGCAGCAGCAGCAGCAGCAGCAGCCACCACACTTCCAGTCTCCTGGGGCAGCCCCCCAGGGTGGGGGTGGTGGGGACAGCAACCCCAACCCTCCACCCCAGTGTTCTTTTGACCTGACCCCCTATAAGACAGCGGAGCATCATAAGGACATCTGCCTCACTGTCACCACCAGCACCATCCAGGTGGAGCACCTGGCCAGCTCTTAGAGATCCGTGCTGCCACTCACTGGGAAGAGGAGAAAGAAGTTTTGGTCCCTCCTTTCTCCAACTCTTGGTGGGAAAACTCCTCTTCCTTGATAAGCCTTGGCCCTATTTCCTTGGGCTTTAGGCATGGCGTTCCTTCACAAGATACCATCTTTATTCTCAACTCCTCTTCAAAAGGAACATCAGCCCTCCTGATTGGCAAAGGAATACTGAGCTGATGGTGTCATTTAGCAGCCTCCCCTCCCAAGCAAAGCTTTTTACATTGGGGGTTGGTGCTCAAGGGAAGGATTTGCTATGACCTCATAGAAATTTGTCCTGTATGGACACTTACCCTATCTTTATCCTCATCTTCAAAGGTTGCCCTGATCAAAGACTAGAGGCTGGCCCTCCCAGATTACAAGGAAAGGGGGCCGTAAATGCAACTAAGCCTCCTGTTCTATTCTTGCCTGCAAAAGAACAGAGGTTTCTCATGTGCCCCAATCCCTGAGAGCCATTTTCTTCTACTTGGTCTCAATTCACTTCCTGCCTATTGCTGGTAAAAGATTTGGGTAGGAATTAGACCTCCTTTTATTTGTAAGGGGGCAAGGGCTGACATGTGGTCCCTAAGGGGCCAGAGATTCCCAAGGTGGTCAGAGTGGCTTAGAAGTGTGGGTTATGGTTTTCCTTGGAGCCTCTCCCCCCTTCTCTGCCAGCCAAGACCCTGCACACTCAGCCTCCCTAACCCAACGCCCAAGGAGCTGTGAGAGCTTTGCATTCTCTATGAAACCCCAAAATAAGGGGTGTGGCAGAAAAGGGAGAGTTCAGGGCAAATACCAAGACTGGACTTAGCTCTCTAGGTGCCACGGTCAGATGCCGGACATGGATTTATATATAAATATATATATAAATATATATACACACCCACTCATCACGGCCATCTTTGTTGTAACCATTTTTGTGTTTATAAATGCATTATCTCTGAGAATTTTCATATTTGATGTTTATTTTATTTTTGTCTTTTTCTCCACCCTGTCCTCTGGCCACGGCATTTTTATTTCTTTTTGCCTTTTTTTTTTTTTAAATCATGGCGATTTCAGAGAAAAGGAAATTTTAAAAAATCAGGAAACCAGTTGTTATATAGCAATTTTAAAATGAAGAAAAAAAAACTTATGTACAAACCAAGGGGTGTTTTTAGAACATTGTATAGAAATAAATTCATGTAAAAGGATCAGAGGCAGTGGAGCTAACTGATGTGAGCATGGGGAAAAACTATCTGGGGAGATGTTAAAGGTCAGTACTAAGGATTTACACCATAGTGTGTGTGACAAATGAGTGATTGTGTGATTAAGCTTCATGTGTTACTCCCTAGCCATAGGAGGGGTGCGATTTCATTATCTCTTAAGTGAAATCCTGGTTTATGAGGATTTCTACAAATAAATTGTCATGGGACTTGGCATTGCCTAAATATGTGAGAACAAGGTTTTGGTTACATGTTAAAAACTAAGCTTCCGATAGAAAAGGAAGCATGGCCTCTTGAAAAGAACTACACTCCTTCCTGAACATCAGTGGAAAAACCCTGTGCCTAACTCATTGGCAGTGTGTATACATACAAACATATGTTCATTACCCTATGGCACCTAAAATCAGGTTTCCAGTGGTGGAAACCATGATCACTTAAGGGATGCAGAATTGACTGATGCAGGACAGGTATAATAGTAGAGGAGTAGAATGTGATCAGGAAATGTGGACTTGAGCTCCAGCTCTACCCTGGTCCACGGTGCTTCTTCCACTGTTAAATGAAGGAATTGGACTAACCTTCCAGGATGCCTTTTTGAGAATTAAAAACCTTGCTTTAAGCACTGGAAATGTGAACAAGCTCCAACATCTGAGAACTGGTGGTTCTCAGGAACTGCTACCCAAGAGTGCTTATAGGTAACATATGTACTATGGTTAGGTGTGGATAGTTAAACAATGCCCGTTTAATTTAGGCCTGAATATCTGGTGTAGGCATCCGAGATTGTGTCTCGATATGTAGTATGACAGTAATGAATTATCACATACGACTATGCCAATGTTCATTGGCTTCCTAAATACTTAACTGTTTTTCTCCCACTCTAACCAACTGCTGAAAAGGCCCTGATGGCCCTAACTTCATTACCAGTATTAGAACCAGAATCCATTCTTTCTAAGGATAGGTTCACACTCATTGCAATAACCCTATGAGAAAATAGGAACAGAGATTTAAGTTACCCAATTATAAAGTATGTACAAATTTTTTTTTTGGAGACAGAGTCTCACTTTGTCACCCTTGGTGAGTGCCGTGCCGTGGCATAATAGCTCACAGCAATCTCAACTTCTTGGGCTTAAGCGATTCTCCTGCCTCAGCCTCCCAAGAGTCAGGGACTACAGGGGCCAGCCACAAGGCCTGGCTATTTTTAAAGACAGGGTCTTGCTCTGGCTCAAGCTGGTCTTGAACTTGCGAGGTCAGGCTATCTACCCACCTCAGCCTTCCAAGTGCTAGGATTACAGGTATGAGCCACCACTTCCAGCCCAAATTACATACAATTTTTAATTAGAGTGGAGTCTCCCAGATCTTGCTATGTCTTGCCACCTGCACACTTGTAAACCTGGGGTTTCACCTCGCACTTCTTCACCTATTCGGTCTAAATTATGTAGCTGAAAAAGTAAGTCTTCTTATTAAAAACTTGCCATGTGCCATTGATAATTATGAAGGATGTCGAATTAGGAGTGACAAAAAACAAGGTACTTATCTTACTTACATCACTATTAGGTTATGGGCTTTGAGTTCCATTGCCCTAGTGTGGTGGCAGCCTCTCATACCCTTGTTTTCCATTCTGATGAAAAGCATAGATGTCACTGATAACTAGTTAACGTCTGGTGTCATCTAACTGGCCCAGTTATGATACAGCTCCGTGCCTTTATTCCCTCAGAATCATGATATTAGCATCACGTGTAAATTAAAGGAACAAAAAGACGAAATTTCCCCCTTAGTGGCAAGAGGGCAAGGCCTGAGATAATGTTTTTTTACACGTGAAAGTGTATTTTTGTGTAAAGGACAAGCCCTGATAAAAGCTGTACGAAATCATAGCTTCTCCATAATTCTTCGTATTTGTAAGAAGTTTATAAATTTCTCAGGCCAAAAATATTGTTGGGGAAATGGTGTTTTAAGTGGGTGAACAGAAATGCTGAGGGTTTAAACCGCTCATGGTCCGATACTCCCCCCCCACTCACCCACCCTTCCCCAACTTCCTTAAGAAGCTAACTGCCTCAAAGTCCTGCTTCCGCTGGGACCTGCTCTAGTCATCAGCTTCATGTTCTGCAAAAAAGGGAAAAGGTTGGATTCCCTAGTTATTGAAAGGGATATTTAAGGATACAATCCTGAAGAAAATATTTGTGCCCCACACCACCACCACCACACATTCCCGATTTGGAGGGAAAAAAGTTTGCTAGAGAATGCAAAATGGCGACCCCAGTGACGTAATACTTGCCTCAGTAGCGTTCTGGGGTCTCTGTAGGGGCGGAAGCGGACTACAGACGCCTCTCTACGGGAGGTCGTGGCTACCTAGCAAAAGGAAAAGATTCAGGGTCGGGCGGATGTGCCCTGGCGGGTAATTTACTAAGGGCGGAAGTTTCCTTTTTATGGGCGGAAAAGCTTTAACCCAAAAAGTAACTTCACCGCCTATCACATATCATTCACTTCCGGGGCGGATCGGAAGTTGCTTTGTTTTGCTTCAAGATGGCTGCGGGGATGTATTTGGAACATTATCTGGACAGTAAGAGCAGGCTGGAGGAGGGGGTCAGGGGCTGTAGAGTGGTGGGGGAATCGGGGCTGAGAGGATTTGTAGCCTAAAGTCCCAGTGATGAGAAGGTCACAATTGTAAAGGGGTTCCGGGGGATGAAATATCGGAAGGTGTGAAGAAAGAGGGGGCGGGGCAGCAGAAGCGAGGCCTCACTGTTGGATGTAGATGAGGGAGGGGCTGCGTGGTGGGGTTGAGAAATGTGTCTTGAAGGACTAGTATACATAGCCGGGAAGGTCTTCCAGCCCCCATTCTTCAGGGTCTCCAGCCTCTGGATAGATCTCCCCTCGACAAAGCCGTTCATAATTGGTATCACCCAATGCTATTTGGAGCACCGGGAAAGACCTCTTTGAATCCCCTCCACCCAATTCTTCCTCTGAAATGGCTTCTCAATGGGGGGGTGGGGGGAGCGACCAATGTCACATGATAAGTGGGAACACTTCTCTTCGTGCAGTAAAGATCCATTTCCCATCATATGAAAATTTGGTGTTATGTTTATGCTCTTCTATTAGAGTCAGGAGTCATTTATTCAACAAATATTTATTGAGGTCTTGCTCAAACATAAGGGTAGGTACTGTTGATTCTAAAATATGAGTAAGACACAGCCCCTGTCCTAAAGATGCTCACAATCTAACGGGAAACAAATTTTTAAGTAAAAAATGTGACAAGTGAAATAATGGATATACGTTAAAAGGGCAGTTGGGAACACTGGAGAAAGTGGGGCTAATTACTTGGAGATGCAAGTAAAGCTTTTAAAAGGTGATAATTGGATAGTGTCTTAAAGATTATTTATTTATTTTTTGCCAGTAAAGAGAAAGAAAGGGAATTCTAGGTTGGGAAAAGCATCAACACATGTACTGTGATATGTTTATGGCAAGGTCAAGGAAAAGTAAGGTCATGGTGTTTGAACTCTAAGGTGAGAAATTGGGAAGACTGGAGAAGTCTGGGGCTTGATTGAATAAGGTCTCTTAAGCCAGGCTAGGAAGTTGCCTTTTTTTTTTTTTGAAAGAGTCTCACTCTGTTGTCCAGGCTACAGTGCAGTGGTATCAGCCTATCCCACAGCAACCTCAAACTCCTGGACTCAAGCAGTCCTCCTGTCTCAGCCTCCCAAGTAGCTGGGGGACTACAAGCATGCAGCAAAATACCCAACTAATATTTCTTGTTTTTAGTAGAGACAGGGTCTTGCTTTTGGTCAGGTGGGTTTTTAACTCCTGAGCTCAAGCAACCCCAATGCTGGAAATCTGCATTTTAAAATAGAATATGATTGGGGGGCTTGTTGCTTTTTGTTTCAAAGACAGAGCAGAATGTAGTTGTGTCATCATAACTCAGCCTTGAACTGCTTGTCTCAAACAATTCTCTTGCCTCATCCTCCAAGCAGCCATGTGCTACCATACCCTGCTAATTTATTTATTTATTTTATTTTATTTTATATTTGGTAGACACAGGTCTTGCTATTTTGCCTAGGTTAGTCTGAAATCCCTGATCTGAAACAGTCCTCCCACCTTGGCTTCCCAGACATGAGCTACCACACCTGGCTAGATGTGGTTTTTATAAAGGAAAATAAATGATGTATGGTAAATTAGAGCATGATAACATTGATAGCAGGGAAATCAATTAGTGATAACAGTCCAGATTAGAGAGGAGAACCTGGTCTTAGTTAGTACTTGCTTAGCAGTGTTTAGGAGTATTTTGGAGTTAAATATGATAGGATTGACTGAATGACCAAGTAGTTGAGAGAGAAGGAATGAGGAAAACTCTAAGGTGGCTTCTTCCTTTTTGGAATGTTGGGTAGACAATATACCATCAAGATAGGAAATTTAGGGGTAATAGTGACATACTTAATTCAGTTTAGACTTAATTGTAGGAGTAGTAATTGTACCAATAAGAGTGAATGATGTAATCCTAGGACTCCAGGAGGCTGAGGCGGGTGGATTGCCTGAGCTGAGGAGTGAGACCAGCCTGAGCAATAATGAGACCCCATCTCTACTAAAAATAGAAAAACTAGCTGAGTGTTGTGGGAGGTGCCTATAGTCACAGCTACTTGGGAGACTGAGGCAAGAGAATCACTTAAGCTCAAGAGTTTGAGGTTGCTGTGAGCTGTGACTCCATAGCACTCTACCAAGGGTGACAAAGTAAAACTGTCTCAAAAAAAAAAAAAAAGCAATTAAGGGTCAGGTGCTGTGGCTCACTCCTGTAGTCCGAACAATTTGGAAGGCTAAGGTAGCAAAATCCCTTGAGGCTAGGAGTTTGAGACTGGCCTGGGCAATATAACAAGACTTCAACTCTTAAAAAAAAAAATTAGGGTGGCGCCTGTGGGTCAAAGGAGTAGGGCGCTGGCCCCATATGCTGGAGGTGGCTGGTTCAAACCCAGCCCCAGCCAAAAAAAACCTGCAAAAAAAATAAATTTAAGGAACAGACTCAGGAAATGTCAATGTTGTAGTTACCGGAAAGTATACGATGAAATTTAGAATCCTAAGAGGAAAGGTTACTTGAAGAAGACAAGGTGGTGCCAACCACTGCAGAGAGTTTTTTTAGGATAGGACTAATAACAGATCATTTGATTTGTTAAATCATTGGTGGCTTAAAGTAATCTCAGCATGCTGTTGGTGGCAGACCTGAGGTTGTAGGCTAAAACAGTAGAGGCATTTTAAAAGTTCAAGATGGAGTCTTGGGATGAGAATACTCATACATTTATTTAAGTACTTACTGATATCTTCTGTCTACAGGTAATAAGTCTAAGAACTAGGGAAATAGATAAACATGTTGCAGCTTACTTAGAGAGCTGGAGAGACAGATACCGAATAACTAATTGCACAATTATTTAGTTGTAGTTAGATACATGCTAAAAAAGATAAGACTACCTTGACATACATCTAGGGCAGTTCTTAGAGTCGAAGAAAATCAAATTTGAGCTGAACTTTGAAGAATGAACAGAAATTTAGTAGACCAAGAGATAATGGTGGGGGTGAAATGAGGAAGACAAGAAGTACATTCCAGGCAGTGAGAACAGCATGGGGAAAGCCAAATGGCAGGAAGAGCACTAGCCAGTGTGAGGCTCTCAGAGAAGGCCAATATGATCAGAACAGAGGGAGCTCAAAGGGAGTCTGACATGAGTTAGGCTGGTCTGAGGTAAGCTAGGTCCAGAAAGTGTGGACATCCTAAGAGCAGTAGGAAGTTACTGGAAAGTTATAAGCAGGAGAGTGACTTGATCAGGTTTACATTTTTTTAAAGAACATTGTAGCTACTGACTATGTGGAGAGTAATTTGGAAGGGTATGTGTGTTGACTAAGAGAGGATACCAGGAGAGTATCATTTGAGATCAAGGAGCTTGGAAGTAGAGATTGAAAATACTAGAAAGAAAAAGGCTGATTTGTAAAGTAAGGTCACTGAAGAGGAAAAAGGGTGGGATAGCTGTGCAGGGATGGAAAAGTTTGTTGTGGAGAGGAAGGTGAGCCCAGCCTCTAGTGAGAGAGGAACAATGGATGAATCACAGATAAATCAGGTTTGAAGGAGGGAAAACTGAACTGCACTTTAGAAGCTATTAAGACCAGCGCATAGAGGGTGGTGTCTGTGGCTCAAGGAGTAGGTCGCTAGCCCCATATGCTGGAGGTGGTGGGTTCAAACCTGTCCCTGGCCAAAAAAAAAAAAGGCCAGTGCATAGTCTGGTGACTATCAGTTTCTTTCTCTTCCGTAGGTATTGAAAACCTCCCTTTCGAATTACAGAGAAACTTTCAGCTCATGAGAGACTTAGACCAAAGAACAGAGGGTATGTACAGAGTAAGGAGTTCTTGTGTGTAATGAGTTTGTATAATTATTTTTCGGCATGGTGTTACCATATCATCTGGTGTGCTCTGGAGAACTGAGGCTGGTCTCGAACTCCTGAGCTCAAGCAATCCATCCGCCTTGGCTTCCCAGAGTGCTAGGATTACAGGTGTAAGCCACCATGCCCAGACCTCTCTTGCAATTCTTAAAAGAGAATAATGATCCTCTTTCTATATTAACTTTTCCAAAACAAATGGAGTATTGAAGCAATGCCTCAAGAATTCAAAGATGCTGTGTTCTTTATGCCTTCCTCAAGAAGAATTCAAGAAACCAAGATCTACTCTGAGTCATTTCTGCTGTCCATGATTGATATATTTATAGGATGACTAGAATGTTTCTACTTCACTACCCTGCTGATGTTAATACCACAAAATTCACAGTATGGCTTTAGATTGCAACTTATGTTGATAGATGGGAGCTTTGCTGTATAAGTTCTTAAAAAGAAAAAGAAAGAAAAGCAGCAATTAACATCAGGATCTCTGCACTGTATTCTTCAAGCTTACAGAAACATTTGGTACCATCTTCAGCCTTGAACAATGAATGAACAGATTGGCTGCATTAGGGCATTTATTTGGGGCCTGAGAGAGGCTGTATTACCATGGTCAGGTTGGTCTCTTCAGGATCAAAGATGCTTGTTGGAGCTATCCCTATACCTGCTGAAGAAAATGTAGGTCTTACCTTCCATCCAGTGTAGTAATGGTCAAGGATGTAACAGGCTGATGTTGGGATGCATGAAGCTGTGTCTTAAGTTAGTCTGAGTAAGTTTACTCATGAAAAGATGAACATCGTCTAAAATCTGGAGCATGACTCCCTGAAAACTGCCCGCCAAATGGTAAGAACCAGCTTGCTCTATTTGTTATATAGTCCTAACTATTGAATTCATACACAGAAAGGCCAGTGGGAGATTATGGAACTCCATGCTTTTTCAGTTTCTTCCAAGGACAGATGTGGACTGAAGTGGAGCATAAACATAATGTGTTTGCATATCCCCCAGTTTTCTGTTGCTACACCATGTTATAGTCACTTTTGTCTCTTTTTGTTGACATTTGTTATGAGCCCCACCAAATATTAAGCAGTAGACATCTATAGTCTCAGATGGGACTCCATGGGACATCATGTCTCCCAGGGACATCATGAATCTTCCATTATTAAAATGTTTGGAGCAATATCTAAGATGAACAGACAGAAAAAAAGTGATGGAAAATAATAAGCCAGCTGCAAATGATGAGCAAAGTAGAGTGGGCAGTAAGATAAGCAGAAGAACTATTACATGGATGAAGTAAGACCTAATTTAAAATTGTATGAAATAGATGTACACACCTGGAAGCCAGCAACAGCAGGGGACCCAGCCTGGTTTGCAGCAATCACAAATGCTGTGGGATGTTTTGAGACAAAATACATGGATCAAGAAGCAGCAAGCCCTGCAAAAAAGCATCTTCGGACATCAAGAAATATATATTTCACATTAATGTGGTGTGCAAAGATCCCTCGTTGTTTATTTCAGTAATTTAAGTTCCAACTATGATAGTGTTTCCAACACCTTGAAGGCACCTTTAAAACAAATATTGTCAATATGTTGCCTTACTTGAGTATGGCACAGTTCCAGTGAACATTCAATACATTTTATTTGGAAGGTTATCATGATCAATGGAAAAGTTCCAAGGAACAAGAGGAAGAAGTGTGTTTCACCTAGCCATTCAGGGGCCATTGTGACCAGGCCTCTGTCTCTGTTGTAGACCTAAAGGCTGAAATTGACAAGTTGGCCACTGAGTATATGAGTAGCGCCCGCAGCCTGAGCTCCGAGGAAAAATTGGCCCTTCTCAAACAGATCCAGGAAGCCTATGGCAAATGCAAGGAATTTGGTGACGACAAGGTGCAGCTTGCCATGCAGACCTATGAGATGGTATGGCCCTGTTCACGGCTCCCCACCTTTCTCCCATCTAATCCTCACGGTCTTAGACCCCTCCTTCATCTGTGTTGGGATCTATCTTGGGCCTGGGAGATCCATAGAACCTGCCTCAACCTATTTGCTTTTATTGGAACCAGCATTATAGCTCTTCCTTTTTCTTCCTTTCCACCCAGGTGGACAAACACATTCGGCGACTGGACACAGACCTAGCCCGCTTCGAGGCTGATCTGAAGGAGAAACAGATTGAGTCAAGTGACTATGACAGCTCTTCTAGCAAAGGCAAAAAGAGTGAGGAGGCGGGTGGGGCTGTGAGAGGTGGGGCAAGGATTCAAAGGGAGAAGAAGCCTATGGGACAGGCAGCACCAGATTGGAAAGAAGGAAAAGAGAGAGGACTTAACCCATCTTTCTGTCTCCTGCCTCTGGCTTTCCCCTTCTTTCCTAGAAGGCCGGACCCAAAAGGAGAAGAAAGCTGCTCGTGCTCGTTCCAAAGGGAAAAACTCGGATGAAGAAGCCCCCAAGGCTGCCCAGAAGAAGTTAAAACTTGTGCGCACGTGAGTATATCAGATTTTCCTTTGCCAAAAGACATACTGTCCTCTTCCAGCGCCCTACTTGCACCCTGCACTGCCCCTTGCCACTTCTGTGACTTCTGTGCCAATTAACTTACTCGTTTCCTTATCATTTGGGTATCTGCTGGATAGAGAGGAGAAGCCAGAAATCATTTGTCCCACCAGGATCTCCTTCTACCACTTCTGAAAGCCTCAGGTTGTAGCTTCTGTTCCTGCAAATGACATTTCCTTTCCTTTTGGCATGCAGAAGTCCTGAGTATGGGATGCCCTCAGTGACCTTTGGCAGTGTCCATCCCTCTGATGTGTTGGATATGCCTGTGGATCCCAATGAACCCACCTATTGCCTTTGTCACCAGGTCTCATATGGAGAGATGATTGGCTGTGATAACCCTGATGTGAGGACCATTTTGCCTTAGGATGGAGGGTTCTGAGGGAATGAAGGAAGTGGGTATGGGAGGGAAAACCACACACTTGAATAGTGGGACTTCATAATGGAAGGAAGGTGATCAGACCTGATTGGCCTTGGGACTTCCAAGAACTCTCCAAAGGGATAGAATAAGGGGATATTCCTGAGCAATCTCTGGGGGGCTTCCTTTCTTCTGCCTCATCTTGGCCCCTGATTTCTGCTTCTTCCATCTTCTTCCTCTTCCAGTGTTCCATCGAGTGGTTCCACTTTGCCTGTGTGGGGCTGACAACCAAGCCTCGGGGGAAGTGGTAAGTGAGAGTTGTGGCAGGAGTTGGAAGGTTCCTAAGCTGAGTGCTAGAGGGCATTTTCCCTTTCACTCACTTTCTCTCTCTCTCTTTCATGTTCCTTTTCAGGTTTTGCCCACGCTGCTCCCAAGAACGGAAAAAGAAATAGATATGGGCCTTGGATTCCAACACAGTTTCCTCCTCATCCCTTGACTTGGGCTAGTAGGCAGAGGAATGCCTGTGCTGGGGTCAGGGGTTCAGGGAGAAGTGGATGGCGCAGTACTGTCATCCCTTCTCCTCCCCTCTCCCCACTCCCGGTGCTGAGGCTGCATCCAAACCCTGGTAGGGAGGGGTGCTGCGGCCACTTAACGGTATGTGCTCTTCTTCAGCCCTCCCCCTTCAAAGGGAAGTGATATTGCCCACTGTCCTTTTGCCTCCATGCTGAGGTTGGTGCTGTATTTCAGAGGGAGGGTCCTCTTTGTTCCCCTTGCTTTGTATTTAGAGACTGGGGCAATAGCATGGGGGTTAGGTGTGATAAACCTGCTTCTCCATTCTTCATTCCCCTACCCCCTGTGTATGGAGGATTCTTCATTCCCCCTCCTCCTGTTGGGGGCTAAGTGTGATAAACTTGCTTCTCCATTCTCTTCCTGCTTTTTTCATGTCTGGGGGCACTCCCACATCATCTGGGCTTTGGCCCTAATTGAAGGAGCACCCTTCCTCTATGCCAAGGGGATTCATCCTGGCCTTGTGAATGGGAGAGGGGGCAAGGTGGAATGCAGATAACTCACATG
The DNA here is from genome assembly GCA_963574575.1 of Galagoides demidoff. Classification (NCBI taxonomy): domain Eukaryota; kingdom Metazoa; phylum Chordata; class Mammalia; order Primates; family Galagidae; genus Galagoides; species Galagoides demidoff. The sequence goes on from CAUYQV010121116.1 coordinate 46,256, forward strand.
TAAAAGGAATTTGGGTAGGTAAATAAAAACTATACATGTTGACTTGCTGTGTTTATTGTAGAGACACTATTTTAGTACATGTGCTAAGCATTCTTTTTGCATCCTCTGGATTGGATGAGAGGTGGGAGGGTGGCATGCCAGAAGAACAAGACATGAAACCAGAAGTGGTACCTGTGCACCAGAACCCACGACTTCTCAACTTGGGAAAGACAAAAGTGACTGGAGAACATGCCTCCGACCGGGGATACCAAAACTTTGTAAATTTTACATTTCCATAAAACACTTTCACTTAATTTCCAATAAATGATGTATTTGTGTTACATATGTGTATTATTATACTAAGTATTAGCTTGATTTCTTATCTTAAACATGAAACAGATACAAAACAAAACTTTTCCTTCCGCATTTGAATGGGTTGTCTTCCTCACTTCCCCTTTGGAAACCATGTCCATCCTACACCTGGGGCCTCCCTCTTCTGAATCCTGCTGGTTTTCCTCTTTGGCCCATTTCATGCATGGAAGCGTCCTCTCTAGTTCCTAGTCAGATAAGCCTTAACTTTGTCTTGTACATTCCACCTCTGTCGGCCCCAGAACTCTGCCTGTTCTCACATCAAGCTCATTACCTGTTGGGCAAGTTGCTTCCCTAAGTCTTGGTTTTCTCATCTGTAAACCAGGGTTAACTACATCCACCTTATGAGATTACTATAGCAAATACGGTAAAATACATAAAGAACTACACAGGGCCTACTCCACTGTAGAAACTAAATGAATGGTAGGTCTTGCCATCCTTATTTGGAGTTTGCTCAATGAGCCTGGGGAGCCCCGCGGCGGCTCCCGTTGGCTGCAGATCCCGAGTCAGTTTCCGAGCCCCGCCCCTCGGGTCTGGCGGGCGCCCGGGCTGTTTGTGACGTCTGGCCACACCTTTGGCCTGCTCCCAGCCAGCTACCCCGCGCTCCCACGGCTCTCTGGCTTGGCCGGTTAGAGGCCGCTTTGGTCGTCGAAAGGCGAGGCGGATCTTCTAGGGACATGAGGAAGCTAGCCGCGGGCTTCTTTCTCTCACTCCTGATGGGTGAGAGATTCCCGCCTGCTCAGACTCTTCCTATCCGGCACTATCCTCCACCTCCCCAGAGTCCTTTTACCGTTTCTGAACCGCTTTCTCTTGGTAGTCGCCTTGGGTCGGCTTCTTAGCTTCTGAGATCCTCCCTGATCGCTACCCTAGGGTCAGACCTTTGCCATTACCCCCAGAATTCCCTCACCCTGGTCAGCAGGGACTACTTGCCCAGGACCCTCAGTTCCTAATGTGCTAGTCTGGGTCTGCCCTGGGCCCAGAGCGGGTTTGGGGGTTCAGTCCATCCATCCGTCTGTTCGCCCGCTCTGCAGTGCTGCTTGTGCCTCTCACACCTGCCCCAGGCCAGGATTCGACTTTGGCCACCACTCCAGGCAGCCCTCTCTCTCCTACCGAATATGAACGCTTCTTCGCATTGCTGACCCCAACCTGGAAGGCAGAGACTACCTGCCGTCTCCGTGCAACCCACGGCTGCCGGAATCCCACACTCGTCCAGCTGGATCAATATGAAAACCACGGCTTAGTGCCTGATGGTGAGGGCCGGACCAGTGGGGAAACTGAGGCACCCAAAGCGTTCACCCAAATCTCAGGGCAAAAGCCCTGTGCTCATGTGAGACTGGGAAGGGTATGGTAGGCACCTCACCCTAAGCCCATGTTCTCCACTCCAGGCATCAAGGAGTCCATCCCCCTGCTTGCAGCTCTCCTTGTGTGTTCATCTCCACTCTACCCTTTTCAGGTGCTGTCTGCTCTGACCTTCCTTATGCCTCCTGGTTTGAGTCCTTCTGCCAGTTTACTCAGTATCGTTGTTCCAACCACGTCTACTATGCCAAGGTGAGGCCTAGACCAAATCTTGGATCTGGTGTTCCAGGGCCAAGACAGAGGCAGTGGCATTGGGAAGTTGAGGAGGGGCCTCAGGAGGACCATCCTTAGGTCCTCTTTCCCTGCTGTTTGCCAGTCATTTACCCAAATTATATATGAATACAGTCTCACTTTGGGCATTTAGATTACAATCTTGTTACTTCAAGAAAAGTAGGGAAGAGGCAAAGAGTCAAGCCCTTCCATTTTCTTCTAACAGGTCAGTGCTTTCATCCTAGTCGAACACAAAAAACTGATGAGAGGGATATGGTTCAGACAGAATTTTATCTTCCAGAGAGGGACCCTTTCTCACATCCAGAGGGTTCCAGCAAGGACCATGTCCCTTTATCCCTGCCCAGGAACTGTGAGAAATGAGACATGCTGGAAAGGGGCTGAGGAATCAGCTGGAGCAGAAGTTTGCCCTTTGGGAAAGGCGTTCCCATTTTCCTTCTCTCCCTGCAGAGGGTCCGGTGCTCCCAGCCAGTCTCTATTCTCTCACCTAACACTCTCAAGGAGGTGGAAGCTCTAGCCGAAGTCTCGCCCACCACGATGACCTCCCCCATGTCACCCCACTTCACAGGTGAGACCCTCACAGTGCCTGGGAGACCACCAGCTACTCCTTCCACGATTCCCAGAGCCCAGGATATAAGGCATCCATGGTAGGGAAATGGGAAGCATGTGGGTGGGAAGGGAGCACTAACAGACAGCTATTTACAGCAGGGAGAGCTTGCTTTTTTCCTTTTCTTTTCTTTCCTTTTTTTTTTTTTTTTTTTTTGAGACAGTCTCAAGCTGTCACCCTGGGTAGAGTGCCATGGCATCACAGCTCACAGCAACCTCAAACTCCTGGGCCTAAGCAATTCTCTTGCCTCAGCCTCCCATCTAGCTGGGACAACAGGCGCCCTGCTACAATGCCCAGCTATTTCTCGGCCCGGGCTGGATTCGAACCTAGCAGCTCTGGTGTATATGGCTGGTGCCCCAGCCACTTGAGCTACAAGTGCCAAACCTTTTTTTTTTTTTTTTTTTGGTGACAGAGTCTTGCTGTGTGTTGCCCTGGCTAGAGTACAGTGGCATCATCATAGCTCACTGTGGCCTCCATCTCCCGGGATCAAGCAATCCTCTTGTCTCAGCCTCCAGAGTAGCTGGGACCACAGCTCTGCACTATCACCCCATCTAATTTTTAAAATTTTCTGTAGAGATGGAATCTCAGAGTCTTGCAGTGTTGCCCAGATTGGTCTCAAACTCCTGGCCTCAAGGAATTTCCCTCACCCCACCCCTAATCAACCTCCCAGAGTGCTAGGATTCCAAGTGTGAGCCACCATGCCTAGCTGCTGAGTTTACTTTTTAATAAATACACATTAGGGCTCTCCTGGATCAGAATCTCTTCTACCATTATTTACAATTCTGCCCTGAATCCATCTTTTCTAGCTCAAAAGGCATTCCTGCATTGGAATCTTCTGGGACTTTTATAAGCTAACATCTTCCCTTTAGAAGTATTAGTTGCTAGCTACTCAGAATATTTGGTATTTCCTAAGAGAAGGGGACAAAAGGTGGTATTTGAGGTGGTAGTTATGTAAGAAGAGCACTGGTCAGGGAGGTGGGAAAGTGACTCATGTTACCAACACCACAATTGTCATGGGAATGTTTTATATTAATATTTATATGTTCTGTGTTCTTTGCTCCTTAACTGTGTCTACAAGTGTGAGTCAGTCTGCTTTCCTTTGACTTTGAGTTTGTGTGTGTCCTTCTATGAACAGACAGACACAGGCCAGAAGCCTGACCATCTCTCCGTTTTTTTTTCTTGGTCCTTCCCAAATCCTACTGCAGCCACAGAAAAACAAGCCTTCCCTCCCTGGCCTGAGCGGCTTAACAACAATGTGGAGGAGCTCCTTCAATCCTCCTTGTCCCTGGGAGGCCAGGAGCAAACCTCGGACCACAAGCAGGAGCAGCAAGGAGTAGATCACAAGCAGGAGCAGACACAAGAACACAAGCAGGAGGAGGCACAAGAACAAGACGAGCAAGAGGAGGAACAAGAGGAGGAGATGAAGCAGGAAGAAGGACAGGGGACAGAGGAGGCCCTGGAGGGGATGTCTGGGCTGCAGGCAGATGCAGAGACCCAGTTCCACTCTGACTCTTTATCTTCTAACCCTTCCTCTTTCACTCCCCGAGTGCGGGAAGTGGAGTCCACTCCTATGATGATGGAGAACATCCAGGAGCTCATTCGGTCAGCCCAGGAAATGGATGAAATGAATGAAATGTATGAGGAGGACTCCTACTGGAGAAACCAAAATCCTGGCAGGTATAGGAAGTTCTGACTCCCTCATTGGCCCTGCCCTCTCTGCCTCTCTGCTGCTGCCTTTGGGAATGAGAATCCCACTCTCCAAGCCCCAGCCTCTAGCCCTGCACAGACCTGCTGGGGCTTCTGGCACAGCCGGCAACTGCCTACCTTGGCCACTCTGTGCCCATCATTGCTGCCCCACAGGTTCATTCCCTACCAGGGCTAGGGTTCTGGTCTTGTCTCTTGCCCATATTAGCATTGCAACTCTGACAAGGTTATTTCTCCTTTTGGACCCTAGTTCCTCATTTGTAAAAGGAGGCAATTGATCCAAAGGCCTCTAAAGCCCCATGCTGAGCAGGCTGTCTGTGTGTGACCAAGATCAGATGCTAAGGGGAGGGGAAGAGAGAGGATCCAGCTTTCCACCCACCCAGCTGGCCCATCCCCCCCTCAGTGCTGTCTTCTTGCAGCCTCCTGCAGCTGCCTCACATGGAAGCTATGTTGGTGCTCTGCTATTCAATTGTGGAGAACACCTGCGTTATTACCCCCACTGCCAAGGCCTGGAAGTACATAGAGGAGGAGATCCTTGGTTTCGGGAAGTCGGTATGCCTGCCATACTATTTAATGGATATGTCCCACTGGGCAGCTTCTGGGCCTGGCACTGTGCTGGAGTGGGCATGGGCAGGGAAATCATGAGGCATAGTTATAAAGAATCTCTCCATGGGACTTTCTTCTTTGGGAGGTATCTTTAGCCTACTTTGAAGGAGGAAGGCTCAAGACCTAGTGTGCAATCCAGTCCAGTCTGGAGTTCATATTTCTTCTCTTTGAGTCACCTCTGGATCCAGTTCACTGTCTTCATTGCTTAGCTTTTGCCTTACATGCAGCTCTCCTTTTTTCCATGGGCTTCATAGGCTTCCATTCCAAGGAATCTGTAAAGAGATTTTCTTTCTCATTGTATCCTCAACACCCATCAAGTTTATTCTCAGAGAAATATACTTTAGCTTTTCAAATAATACAATTTAGCAAACATTTTCTGAGAGCTCATATCCCCACTTGTTCAACAAATACTGATTTTGGAGGGCACCAACTCTTTACTAGGTATTTGAGATGTTAGCAGTGCATATAGTAGGTCCAATCCTCTATCCTCTTGGAATGTATTAGAGGAGAGAGAAGAAAAAAGGAGGGACATTATGCTGGGATCAGTACAGTAACAGGGTAAACACAGTGCAAAGAGGGCAGATGGGAGTGGGGGACAGCTTTCCATGTTCAGGTGGATCAGAGAATGCTTTATAGAGGAACTAATGTTTAAACTGAGACCTGAAGAACAGAGAACCTAGCTAGGCAAAAGGAACCAGATGGAAGGCTTTTGGTAGAGGGAATAGTACGTGCAAAGGCTCCGAGGCAGAGGGAAGTGGAAATTTCATGAGGGACTAATAATGAGGATACTGTTTCTGCCTGTTAGGGGGCTGAGACCCCATGAGAGGGTTAATCCCAATACAGTAGTGTTATGGAAGGAGTATGGTAGGTGCTGGAGAGAGGTTTACATAAAGGTGTAAGAAGTTCAGGGGTCATGGAGAGGGCTCATTGGATTTTATGGCTTGGATAAGGGGACAATAAGGAGTCCATTTTACCTGGAGCAGAGCAGCAGGAATCAAGGTCAAAGAGATAAGGTCATAATGTGAAAATTTTGGATGGCAGTCTCAAGCATTTGTATTTAAGTTAGTGGCACAGAGAAGTCAATGATATTTTTTGGTCAGGGATATGATTGATAAGGTCTCCCTTATATGCTGATGGGAGGACCAAGCAGACACTTTGGGAGAGGCAAGAGGATCACTTGAGACTGGAGGTTCAAGAGCAGCCTGGGCAACGTTGCAACACCCCATCTCTACAAAATAGCCAGGCATGGTGGTATATGCCTGTAGTCCCAGTTACTCAAGAGACTGAGGCAGGAGAATCACCTAAACCCAGAAGTTCAAGGTTGCAGTGAGTTGTGATCACGCCACTGCACTCCAACCTGGACAACAGAGTAAGATCCAAACTATAAAAAAAAAAAAAAATAAAGAGATTTCATGTACTATGACAGGAGGGAGCATTGACTGAAGATGCTGCTTTGCTCGCTTCTCTGGCTCATGCTAAGGGAGCTCAGTCAGAGCGGAGTCCAGTGGGGGAATGGAGACTCTGTTCTGAAGAATATCTTCCAAAAGTTTGGAGGTTTCTAAACTAGGTGCGGGGGTAGAGCATTGATTTTAGAGTCAGAAGGACTTGGATTTATGTCCCAATTTCACCATCCATTAGCAGGTGGCTTTGAGTAACTTAATGTCACTGGCCTTGGTTTCCTCATCAGTAAATGGGGGATATTATTATACCTATACTCTTAGAGGGTTCTTATGAAAACTAAATGAGATGAGAGCATTGATAGCCATGGTGGCAGTACTATGTGACCTCTTTGTAAATATTAGCATTCTCATGGACAGAGATTGAGAAGGAGGAAGGGTTATGAGTTCTTTTGAGAGAGGCTAAGTTAGAGGTAATTGTGGGTCACCCAGTGGTATTTGTCAGGCACTTGGCAATGAGGATTTGGAGTTCAGGAAAGAAATCAGAGCTGGCAATAAAGATTTAGGTCTCACCTGCAGATAGATGGCAATTCCCTAGGATAGATAAATCATCCAGAAAGAGGGTGAAGAAATAGAGAGCTGAGGCAAGGTCCTTGAGGAACCCTTGGGGAGGAGGACAGAGAGAGAAGTCAGAGAAGCTTTTGGAAGAGGCTCCCAGCAAAGTTTCTGCCAGGCTCACTCTAGAGGGCTGAGGTGTGGGAGAGGGCAGGCCACTGAGTCTCAACCTCATCCTCTCACCCACACTCCTGCTCCAGGTCTGTGACAACCTTGGGCGGCGACATATATCGACCTGTGCCCTCTGTGGCTTCTGCTCCCTGAAGCTGGAGCAGTGCCACTCAGAGGCCAACCTGCAGCGGCAGCCATGTGACAACTCCCACAAGACACCCTTTGTCAGTCCCTTGCTCACCTCCCAGAGCCTGTCCGTTGGCACCCAGGTACTGAACTGGACAGCCTACAGTGGGGGAGGCAGCAGGCAGGGTAGGGGTGGGTGGGTAAAAGGAAGGTCCAGACAGGGCGTGGTGTACACCTCTTCCCTGTCTTCCATGACACAGATAGGGTCCTTAGAATTGGGCCGCTTTTACGGGCTGGATTTGTATGGTGGGCTCCGCATGGACTTCTGGTGTGCCCGGCTTGCCACAAAGGGCTGTGAAGATGATCGAGTCTCTGGTTGGCTCCAGACTGAATTTCTGAGCTTCCAGGATGGGGATTTCCCCACCAAGGTCAGAGCATTTCCCTGAAGCTCAGCCCTGCCCCACCCCTCATGCCTTCCAGTTACTTGCTTTAGCTGGGCCTTGGATGTGGAAGGGGGCTAGTGCCCCGGCTGCTGAGAAGCAATCTTCACTGAATCTCCTTCCTCTCTCTAACAGACCATCCCCTCACCCTTCCTACACACACACAGTATGGGATTGTATGTGGCAAGAGAATAGGAAAAGGACAGAGTGGTGAGAAAGCACAGCACTGGAAGGCAGGACATAGAGGTTCTGGTCCTGGCTCTACCAGATACTTGTGTTGACTAAAGAAATTAAAAATTCAACTTTTAAAGAATTCAAGTTAGTTTTATTCAGAAATCTTAGAGCTAAATCCTGAGACAAGTCCTAAATACTGTACCACATGCCTGGCACAGTATTTCAGCCCACTGCTTACATACAGGTGGTGGGAGGTTCATTATGTGCAAAATTACATAAAAGTTTTGATACATGGCTCAGCGTCCATAGCTAAGTGGTTAGGGCACTAGCCACATACACTGGGGCTGGCGGGTTCAAACCCGGCCCAGGCCTGCTAAACAATAATGACAACTGCAACAACAACAATAAAAAAAAACAGCCAGGTGTAGTGGTGGGCACCTGAAGTACCAGCTACTTGGGAGGCTGAGGCAAGAGAATCACTTAAGCCCAAGAGTTTGAGGTTGCTGTAAGCTGTGACGCCACTGCACTCTACTGAGGACAATAAAATGAGACTCTGTCTCTAAAAAAAAAAAAAAAAAAGTTGGGTGGCACCTGTAGCTCAGAGGAGTAGGGTGCCAGCCCCATATGCTGGAGGTGGCAGGTTCAAACCCAGCCCTGGCCAAAAACTGCAAAAAAAAAAGTTTTGGTGCAATAGTACATCTGGATTAGAGATTACAGAGACAAAATCACTAACCCCATCACATGTGCTCTCATGTGTAGGAAGAGGCAAGGACTAGAGTCATTCATCTTTTAAGGAATATAGTGACTCAGGCAAGAGACATGAAGAGCCATGTGCTCTATCCTATGTGGTCTTCAAAGCCTCTCTTTGGAGAACTACACGTTATCACAGAGTCATCTTTTTTTCTTTTGTTGCTTATTTTTTATTTCTTTGCTTTTTGTTGTTGTTGTTGTTGAGACAGAGTCCCACTCTATGCCCCTGAGAAGAGTGTAGTGGTGTGGTAGCTCACTGCAACCTCAGACTTGGGCTGTGGGCATTCCGCTGATTCAGCCTCTGGAAGGCTGGGATTACAGACGCTCACCGCAGCACCCGGCTGGGTTTTTCCATTTTTTTTCATGAGTTGGGGTCTCACTCTCACTCAGGCAAGTCTCAAATTCCTGAGCTCAAGCAATTGTCCCTCCTCAGCTTCCCACAGTGCTGGGATTACAGGCATGAGTCCAGGGCTTTATGACATTATGCTGGCAAGGGGAAATGAGGAGGCATGGCTTCCTATGTTTGTTACTTTGTCTTATGGTTGTTAAGTGGCTTTGGTCAGGTCACTTCCCACTCTGGACCAAAGTTAGATTTATCTCTACAATAAAAGACTAGGCGATGTGCGAAGTGCTGCCTAACCCTGTGAGCCATTACTTGTCTGCCTTGGTCTGAAAGTCTCCTTCCCCAGCTCTTACAGTACTTTCACTTGTACTTTGTCCAGTGAAATCAATTCAGCGCAACCCTCTCCCCAAAGTCTTCTCCCCTGTGGGATGACCTATAGGTGCTGAGAGTCAGGCCTCCCTTCTGTGGTTTAGCAGGAAAAACTAAGACAAAGAAAAGTAGGGGCTGCTTAAGAAAGGGCTAAAAGGCTGGGCACAGTGGCACATGCCTATAATTCTAGCACTATGGAAGGTCAAAAGCTCGAGTCCAGGAATTCCAGACCAGCCTGAGCCACCCAGTAGGCTGAGTATGATGGCTCACACCTGTAATCCTAGCCCTCTGGGAGGCCAAGGCAGGTGGATTGCCTGAGTTCACACAGGTTCAAGACCAGCCTGAGCTATAGCAAGACCTCATCTCTAAAAAATAGCCAGGTATTGCACTGGGTGCCTGTAGTCCCAGCTACTTGGGAGACTGAGGGAAGAGAATTGCTTAAGCCCAAGAGTTTGAGGTTGCTGTGAGTTATGACGCCACAGCACTCCATCAAGAGTGACAAAGTAAGACTATGTCTCCAAAAAAAAAAAAAACCCTGAGCAACATAATGAGACCCTAATCTGTACAAAAAATGAAAAAGTTATCTGGGTGTGGTGGTGAACACCTGTAATCCCAGCTACTGGGAAGGGTGAGGCCTGAGGATCACTTGAGCTAGACCCCTCAGCTCAACTCCTAGCCCCTTTTTTTTCTTTTTTGGTCTCTCTCTGTTGTCCATACTGGGTGGGGTGCAGTAGCCTCATCACAGCTTACAGCAGCCTCAGACTTCTAGGCTAGAGAAGGCTAGAGACTCTAGTCCTGGAAAAGGACTCAGAGATCATCTCAGTTGCCTTCTGTATTTATAGATGGGGAAGCAAAGTCTAAAGAACAAAGCTATTCACCTCTGTCTCACATAGAGATTCTTATACCCTCTCCCTTATTGACAGCAGAAGGGCCCTTCCTATTGGACCTCTAATTAGGCCCTCTTCCCAGGTTCTGGACCTTTAGCCCCCATCTCATAGTCACTTTCCCAGCCAGCTGAGCAGCAAGGCACCATCTTAGTCTCCCAGGCTCTCGGCTTCTTTCCAATAACCTGTGCCTGGGAATGGGAAAGGAGGGGCAGGGGTAAGGGAGCACACAGGTGTGGCAGGCCTTGTGCTCAGGGGCCATGCCCCTGGCCCTGGTTCTGCCCTTGTAGATACTCTCTGAAGGGCTGGTGTCTTATGAGGCTTCTCATCCCTTCTTCTTCCCCTCCCTGGCTCCTGGCTTAGATTTGTGACACAGACTATATCCAGTACCCGAACTACTGTTCCTTCAAAAGCCAGCAGTGTCTGATGAGGAACCGGAATAGGAAGGTGAGCCCCCCATCCCAGCCCCTCCTTCTCCCACCAGCCTCTCCATCAGTTGCCATAGGTTGGTATATTCTGAGGGCTCCCTCCTGACTCCCCCACTGTGCTAGCAGCAGGGGGCTCAGAATACACCATTACCATGATGGTGTGAGGCCTGTAGAGCATTTCCCTACCTGCTTCTCTGGGGCAGAAGCCCAGAATGCTCCCCTCCGCTCCTCCAAGCCTGTAGCCAGCAAGGCCCTCTAAGGTGGGTGGGGGCATACCACACATAAGAGGGGAAGTCCTTGAGAACACCCTAGGAAGAGCCCTTGGCTGAGCTGGATACTTGAGGTCTCAGCCTTTCCTCCCAAATTTACCAAGTAGCCTAGGATAAGGCTCTTCCCTGTCTGAGCCTCAGCCTCCCCATTTCCGAAAGAAGGGGGCTGGGCTGCTTGGTGACATCTAAGATTCCTCTTCCCTCTGCTGCCCTGGGCCCCTGCTTGCCCAACTTGTGCTCTTGTGGGGCTTCTGACTCCTCCCCACCTCCCCACTTGTGGTGCCTGGTCTATAACACAAAACCATGTGCTGAATCCCCATGTAGGTGTCCCGCATGAGGTGTCTGCAGAATGAGACTTACAGTGTGTTGACTGCTAGCAAAAGTGAGGACGTCGTCCTGAGATGGAGCCAGGAATTTAGTACCTTGACCCTGGGCCAGTTCGGATGAGCTGGAATCCATTCTGTCCCCACCCCAGCCCAACCTCTCCGCATTCTCCATTGCTGTTAGCTCCTAACTGTCAGTTTGCTTCCAGTCTGCCCCAGGTCTTTACCTGGCCCCAACTCTCATTTTCCTAGGGTTGGGGCAACAGTCCCATAAAGCGCCATCATGAGAGCTCCACCCTTCTTAAAAGATGTCTTTACATAAAGTATTTATTTTCAGTCTGCATGGCTTATTTTGGTTATGATACCCATCCTCAGGGCATGGTGGCTCACACCTGTAATCCTAGCACTCTGGGAGACCAAGGCAGGTGGATTGCCTGAGCTCAGGAGTTGGAGACCAGCCTGAGCAAGAGTGAGACCCCTGTCTCTAAAACATAGCTGGGCATTGTGGCAAGTGCTTGTAGTCCCAGCTACTTGGGAAGCTGAGGTAGGAGGATCTCTTGAGCTAAAGATTTTGAGGTTGCTGTGAGCTATGAAACCACAGCACTCTAGCAAGGGTGACAAAATGAGTCTCAGAAAAACAAAAAAATGAGGCTTGGTGCCGGTAGCACAGATGTTATGGTGCTGGCCACATGCATTGAGGCTAGCAGATTTGAACTCAGCCCTGGCCAGCTAACCAACAATGATAACTGCAACCAAAAAATAGCTGGAGGGCGGTGCCTGTGGCTCAAAGGAGTAGGGCACCAGCCCCATATGCCAGAGGTGGCATGTTCAAACCCAGCCCTGGCCAAATAAAGAAAAAAGAAAATAGCTGGGCCTTGTTGAGAGCTCCTATAGTCCCAGCTACTTGGGAGGCTGAGGCAAAAGAATTGCTTAAGTCCAAGAGTTTAAGGTTGCTGTGAGCTGTGATGCCACGGTACTCTACCAAGGGCGACACAGTGAGACTCTGTGTCCAAAAAAAAAAAAAAATGATACCCATCCTCAGCTCTGCCACACTGCCACATGGGATCAATCCCCAACCCCCTGGTTGTATGTTCCATGTGCAGGTGAGAGAAGGTCATGGGAATGCTGCTCAGGGAAGCAACAATTTTCCAGGAGAAGCAGAAGACCCAAGAACTCAGGGATGCCAAAGAATGATGACAACTTGAGCCCAGGAGTTTGAAACCAGCTTAGGCAACATAGTGAGACCCTGTCCCTACCAAAAAAATTTCTTAGATTAGCCAGGCATGGTGGTGTGCATCTGTAGTCCTAACTACTCAGGAAGATGAGGCAGGAGGATCATTTGAAGATCAGCCTGGGCAACATAGCAAGACCCACTCTCTACAAAAAATTTAAAAATTAGCATGGTGATGCACACCTATAGTCCCAGCTACTTGGGAGGCTGAGGTGGGAGAATCACTTGAGCCCAGGATTGAGGCTATAGCAAGCTATGATCATGCCACTGCACTCTAGCCTTGGTGATAGTGAGACCGTATCTCCAAAAACCCTAAAACTCAGTGGAGGTGGACTAAAGAGGACATGACTGGGGTCTTGGATGATGTGGCCCATAAGAGTATATGTGTCTTCATTTCTGAAGCCCTGGGCTGTGCGATCTCAGATGTGAGTGTAGGATTGTCCCTTTATAGAATAAAGGCCAGAGACTGAGATTTTGTCTGGGAGGACCAATCTCATGGAATAGGGAATAGCTTGCACTTCATCAGGAGGGAGGAAACCAGAAAGTACAGACTAGAGCTCATGAAAACCCTTGATTTGACTACAGGCATTTTCTGGGTGATCTGAATGTTGAAGTGGTTGTATCCTGACAACACAGGTTGAGGTGGTGACTCTAGCATTGACCTTTGATAACTTGAAATCTTCCAAAGTGTGTTTTGGGGACACAGGAGAGTCTTTCCTCCTCCTATGGAGTCAGAGTAATATCAGTTAAAAAAATTATTATGAAAATGTTCAAACACATACAAAAATAGAAATATATAACATACCTCCATGTACCCTTCACCCAGCTTCCTTTATCAACACAGGGCCTATGGTTCTATAGCATTTTAATGGCTTTACAAAGTTCTATAATAGAGAAACTTATTTAAACTACTGTTTCCCGAACTCATTTCACCACAATACCTTTTTCACCTACAACCCCCAAACTCAGACTAGTTTTTGTTTGTTGAGCTTGAACAACATGCCCAGCCCCGTGCTCAGCTGGTGCATACAGGAACAAGGGACCTGGGGGAGATAGACATAAGCAAAGGGGAACCACGCAGCCTGGTAACTGCTATGAGGAAGGGGCTGGCACAAGGCTGGCATGCAAAGAGACTGTGACAGGGCCTGGTACAAGCCATGAGTGGCATGGGATAAACCACCTATAGACCCAAGAGTGGAAGACAGATACCCAGGAGCAATTGGTGAGGAAGAAGGGAGGCTAATGGGTTAGTCATCTGGCATCAGCAGGTAGGTGTGTCAGTGACCAATGACAGTTCCCGGAAACTGTGGGAGTGTGTGAGGGATGGGTGTGGGGAGCTCTTAGTCGGCAAGAGTCAGAATTGGATTAAGTCCCTTACGTGCTGGAGTTTCTTCTCTGGCCAGTCTGAGAAGGCCTCCCAGGGCAATGCTTCCTCTTCTCCCTGTCCTTAGCCCATGTGGGGTTGGGTGAGTGCAAGGAGCAGGGAGGGATGTGCTAAGATCTGCTGAGGTGGGTGTGTCCCCACCTGGCCCAGGAGCAGGTCCTACCAGCTCAGAGGAAGGAAGCCGGCTTGGGGCAGAGGCAGAGCAGCAGGGAGCACAGGTATGGGGGTGTCTAAGCAGGACTGTTTGTACAGGGGACACGGGGCAGCACCGCTCCTGTGGAAACTGGGGGCAGGGGAGGTTGGGTGGGGATGGGGAGTAGGGGGTGCTGGGGCCCTGGAAAAGCTTTCTGAATAGAGTAAAAAGAGACTGCCTCAGGCAGACCTTTTCAAAAAGAGCTGAGGAGGCAGATAACATGTCTGATACACCCCTGCATGCCCCTCTCTGAAGCTTAAAGGTCCCCTCTGTGATACCTCACAGAGGCTGTGTCTCCCCACCCCACTCTAGGCTCCCACTGTCCTGAATACTGGACCTCCCAAGGAGGATCCTTGGGGACTGTTTCCACCCTTCTCCCATTCCCAGTTATCCCCCCCACTCATCCCCAGGGCCAGGCCCACTGCATATGAAGATGAGCTAATGTGATTAAACTTGCTGATAGTTCACTGGCACAGATATACTCCCATTGTCATCCTTCCCAAATAGCAAAGGTATACATTATGGGGTCTTCAGGAGGCACTGCCTTAACCCCAAAACAGATCTATATAAAGGAGCTGTGATAGAATGTGGCTTGGGAGAGGCATGAAAGATGGAATCTCAGATATTTGGTACAGGTAGGGGCAGTATTTGGGGGCCAGCAGGTCTTTATGACACCTTTGCATCACACCAAGAGGGTAGCTGCCTACCTATTACCTGTGTTTAGGAGGCCTCCATGACAAGAAGGGGACATCTGCCAGATTGTATCTCCTGTACAGAGGATAAGCCCTGAGGGGAGATGGAGACAGAGATTTAGGGGACCACCTCTGGCCACCCAGTGGCATGAGCACCCAGTTCCATGGGTTTGTTGGACGTCATTGGCTCTTGCTGCCCTGCCACACCCAGTGCATACCCCAGCAGCACACAGACCTTTCTTTCTTTCTTTCTTTTTTTTTTTTGAGACAGAGCCTCAAGCTATCCCCCTGGGTAGAGTGCTGTGGCATCACAGCTCACAGCAACATCCAACTCCTGGGCTCAAGTGAGTCTCCTGCCAGCCTCCCAAGTAGGTGGGACCACAGGTGCCCGCCACAACGCCCAGCTATTTTTTGGTTGCAGCTGTCATTGTCATCTTGGTGAGCCGGGGCTGAATTCGAACCTGCCACCTTAGGTGTATATGGCTGGCGCCTTAGCCACTTGAGCCACAGGTGCCAAGCCACACAGACCTTTCTTGTCCAGGTGTTGAAAAATAGCTCAGGCAGAGCAGACAGCAGAAAGTGCACACTAAGTTCAAGTGAGACCAAGGAGGCCAACTGTCTCCAGAAGACGTTTTGTCATTATTTTTCTTTTTCTTTTTTCTTTCTTTCTTTTTTTTTTTCTGAGACCAAGTCTCACTATGTTGCCCTCAGTAGAGTGCTGTGGCTTCACAACTCATGGCAAAACTCTTGGGCTTAAGAGATTCTCTTGCCTCAGTCTCCCAAGTCACTGGGACTACAGGCACCCACCACAATGCCTGGCTATTTTTTTGTTGCAGTTGTTTAGTTGGCCCGGGGCCAGGTTCAAATCCACGGTCTTCAGTGTATATGGCTGGTGCTATAACCACTGTACTACTGGTGCCAAGCCATTATTTTTGTTTTGCTTTGTTTTGTTTTTTGAGACAGAGTCTCACTATGTCACCCTCAGTAAAGTGCTATAGTGTCACAGCTCACAGCAACCTGAAACTCTTGGACTTAAGCAATTCTCTTGCCTCAGTCTCCCAAGTACCTGGGACTACAGACACCCACAACAATGCCTGGGTATTTTTTGGTTGGAATTGTCATTGTTTGGCAGGCCTGGGCTGGGTTCCAACCTGCCAGCTCTGGTGTATGTGGCTGGCGCCCTAGCTGCTGAGCTACAGACACCAAGCCATTATTTTTATTTTTCAAAGATAGGATCTTGCTCTATCATCCAGGTTAAGGTGCTGTGGTGTCAGCTTAGTTCACAGCAACTTTAAACTCCTCTGTTCAAGTGATACTCCTGCCTCAGCCTCCTGAGTAGCAAGGGCTACAGGTATGTGCCAACATGCCTGCCAAATAAGAGCCAAATAAGAGATTTTTAGAGATAGGGTCTTGCTATGTTGCCCAGGTTGGTCTCAACCTCCTGGCCTTTCAAAGTGCTAGGATTACAGGTGTGAGCCACTTTGGCCACCTGGCCATCCAGGAGATTTTCCTGAGGGGGCAGGATCTGTCAGGGCTATAGGCAAGGATCAGATTCATAGAATACTTAAGGGCACAGGTCAGTGTGGGGGGAGGACTGGGCATATGTCAGTGACCTCTCTTGGTTGGGCCATTACTTCCTGTTTTTTCCAGCTCTTGAAAGCAGGGTGGAGGATGATATGCAGGTAGCAAGTTGTCATCTTCACAGCTGGAAAACTAGCTATTGAGCTGTAGGCCACCTTTATGTTCTGCCTTTTCCTGGAAAAATGTCAGGAGCAATGAGATCAGAATACCTAGGAGGGAGAAGTCAGCTGAGGACAATGTTGTAAATGTGGGAAAAAAGAGGCTCAGGTGGGGAAGGGTGGCGGAGAGGCTGGAGCAGAAATTTTGGCTGGAAAAGCAGGCAAGCCTGGAGAGGGAAGATAAGACCAGACACAATACCGTGTGCACTAGGGACCCCTCTCTTGGGGAACACCATGGCGGCCCCTGGGGCAGAAGGAGGCCCTCTCACTTGTCCTGGGGACTCTGTACTGTGTCCGTACCATAGACCCCATCCCATCCCTGCTTCTCAGACTTAGGATAAGCTCATGAGCAGGATTCATGTGTACCCTCAAAGCAGCTCTGGGATAAAGCTTTGCATGAAACCTTGAGACTGAGTTAGCCTTCTGCTGGAGGCTCAGCACAGTTAGGATTTTGGGGAAGCCTGAATATATGGATTTTGGCAAGTCTCTCTGATTAAACATGTGCATGGGGAAAGGGTGCCTCCCCTCAATGTTGCCTGAACCCAGAAATAGAGGAAGTGGGCTTAGCTAATTTGGTGGGTTAGAGCACCCACCAAAGGGCTATAGCTCCTGTCAGGGCTGAGACATGACAGCTCATGAGAATGTGAAATGAGGGTGGGGCTGATCTTCAGGGGCAAGGAAGGTGGGAAATCTGAGAGTCTTGTTAAACTTCTGACTTTTGGAAGTCAGGGTCAGAGAACATAGGAGGATGTGGGAGGATGTGAGTTGTTGAAAAGTGGAGGCAAAGCAAAGTGGGGCAAGGCGTGTGATACGTGTGTGATCGTGTGGTCTAGCTTCCTGCCAACTTTTACACTTTGATTTTTACTTCCTGCCTGTGGTAGAGAATAGCCCTGCCTCTCCAGCTTATCTCAGCAAAGAGCAGTGCCCAGCCCAGGCTCAGAGGGCAACAAGACAGGTCACAGAGGCGCTGAGAGGAAAGGAACCTGGCCCCAGATGTACACACAGGAAGCTGGAGGACAGAGACACAGGGCGCAGGAAGGTGGTGGCGTGTGCTCTGCTGTGTGAGTGACGTTGGGGTGGATGATATGGAAGGAGCCTCACCTCCATGTGTGTGGCGATTTCTTTGTCCCTCAGAGCCTTGGGGTTGAGCTCTGTTTGCACACTGGGTACATGCTTGTGAAGCTGCCTGATTTTGTATGTCTGTGTTGTACCTAACGCAGGGGCTGTGTCTTCTCTTCCTCCTCTGACCCAATTGTCTGTGCACATACTTATGTATCTACACTGATTTGGATACTAGGGCTCTTGTATGCCTATCTCTAAGCGTGTACATACTTTTGTGTGTCTTTGCACATGGACACCTGTGGGGTGGTGTGCCTATGTGGCCACATCATTGTGTGTGGTTTTTGTTTAGAGACAGAGTCTCACTTTGTCGCCTTCCATTCAGTGCTGTGGCATTTGAGGTTACTATAGCTCACAGTAACTTCAAACTCCTAGGTTAAGCAATTCTCTTGCCGCAGCCTCCCAAGTAGCTGGGACTACAGGCGCCTGCCACAATGCCTGACTATTTTTAGAGATGATGTCTTGTTCTGGCTCAGGCTGGTCTGGAACCTGTGAGCTCAGGCAATCCACCCGCCTCAGCCTCCCAGAGTGCTAAGATTATAGGCATGAGCTACCGCTCCTGGCCCATTGTATGTTGATAAAACTGAATAAATATGGGCCTCTATGTCCCTTCTTTTGGGGGGGGGGCAGCTGCCGTTTCTTTGATTTCTGCATTTCTCCTCACAATCTGACCACTTTTTTTTTTTTTTTTTTTTTTTGAGACAGAGTCTCGCTATGTCTCCCTGGGTAGAGTGCTGTAGCATTACAGCTCACAGCAACCTCAAACTCTTGGGCTTAAGTGATTCTCTTGCTTCAGCCTCCCAAGTAGTTGGGACAACAGGTGCCTGTCAAAACGCCTGGCTATTATTTTGTTGTTGTTGTCATTGCTGTTTTAGCAGGCCTAGTCTGGGCTCAAACCCACTAGCCTCAGTGTATGTGGCTAGCATCCTAACCACTGAGCTACAGGTGCCAAGCCCTGACCACTTCTTCAAGGCAGGATTGGAGGGAAGAGTCTGGGCTGCCCCTCCCCCACATCTAGATCCCTCTTTCTATTTCCTGTTTGCCTCTTTTTTGGCAGTCCCCACCCTACCCCCACCCTCATCTTTTCCATTTGGCATCTGGCCTGGCACTGTGCCATTCAGCTTCATTGATGGGAGCCAGAGGGCTTGGGGAGGCACAAAAATGGGGTGGGGACAGGGAAGGAGCCTGGCAGCTCTCAGTGCCTAGCATGAGCCATTCTGATAACCTGTCATGTTATTTTTGTGTATTTTTGACAAATGGGCTCCACTATGAAGAGTCCCAAGCACTTCTCCCCATTAGAATAATGAGAGCATTGCCATTTTCTTTACTAAAGGATTCCTAACTTTACTTTAAATAGCAGTTCTATTAACACATTTTGGCCTGTTTAACAATGTAATTTTTTCAACTGATAGACTTGGCATTGTTGGAAAATAATCTATTCATTCGGTATCTAGTACGTGCTTCCTAATTGTAAGGAGTTACTGGTTCTTCAAGAAATTGTTAAGAATGATAAAGTGTTATTATAATTATAGTATTAACTGTCAGTGATATCTTAACAGAGCTGTTTCCAAACAGGCCATTTAAGGGACAAGGCCATTTACTAAGCAAGTTATACACGTGAACAAGATCGAACTATGATAAGAAGTGGTTAAGAGATGGCCCAGGTGGCTCGGCGCCTGTGGCTCAAGCGGCTAAGGCGCCAGCCACATACACCTAAGGTGGTGGGTTCGAATCCAGCCTGGGTCCGCCAAACAACAATGATGGCTGCAACCAAAAAAAAAATAGCTGGGTGTTGTGGCAAGCCCCTGTGGTCCCAGCTACTTGGGAGGCAGAGGCAGGAGACTCGCTTGAGCCCAGGAGTTGTTGTGAGCTTTGATGCCACTGGCACTCTACCCAGGGGGACAGCTTGAGGCTCTGTCTCAAAAAAAAAAGAAAAAAAAAAAGAAATGGCCCTGGTGACTCATGCCTATAATCCTAGCACTTTGAGAGGCTGAGATGGGAGGATTACTTGACCCTAGGAGTTCAAGGCAAGCCTGGGCAACATAGTGAGAACCCATCTCTAGAAAAAATTTAAAAATTAGCCATATGTAGGGGTACGTGCCTATACCACTACCCCAGCTACTCAGAAAGCTAAGGCAGGAGGATCATTTGAACACAGGAGTTTGAAGTTGTAATGAACTACAATCATTGCCACTGCATTCCAGCCAGGACAGCAGAGTTCGATGTGAGAGAGAGGAGAGAGAGAGAGAGAGAGACAGTGAGATTACTTAACTGGATTGATACGAGAGGTTATCACAGGATTCTAGGGTAGGCTAACATGGTGGGGGTGTGATTTCCTGTTAGGCAGAGACTGAAGAGGTTCTGTAGAGTGTGGCCCCCACCACAGGACCTTACCATCTAGTTGGGGAAATGAAACAAATACAAAATAACTGAGTGGTCCAAAGCAGCAAACTGAGTGCTTAAGTATATATTTAAGGGGAAACTGCCAGGAGCATATTTGTGTTTACATGTGAAAGAAAGATTGAGTTTGTGTTACCAGT
Source organism: Galagoides demidoff (assembly GCA_963574575.1). NCBI lineage: Eukaryota > Metazoa > Chordata > Mammalia > Primates > Galagidae > Galagoides > Galagoides demidoff. Next base: position 66,232 of record CAUYQV010121116.1, read on the forward strand.
GTTCAAAGTAGGGGAAAGAAGAAAGTGGGCTACTTAAAAGTAAATGCAAGACTGGGCATGGTGGCTCACGATTATAATCCTAGCTCTTTAAGAGGCCAAGTCGGATGGATCACTTGATCTCAGGAATTTGAGACCAGACTGAGCAAGAACAAGACCCCCACCTCTACTAAAAATAGAAAAACTAGCTGGGTATTGTGGCAGCACTTGTAGTCCCAGCTACTCAGGAGGCTGAGCCAAGAGGATCACTTGAGCCCAAGAGTTTGAGGTTTCTGGGAGCTATATATAATGCCACAGCACTCTACCCAAGACAACAGAGTAAGACTCTGTCTCAAAAAAAATAGATAAAGTAAATACAGATATTTCAATTGGAAGTAAAATAATTTATCTAGAAGCAGATTTCATATAGGCACCTGTAAATGACCATCCTCTCTTGTGGAAAGGAAGATGATACAGCTTGGACTTTGGAGCTGGGCAGCATTAGATATGAATCCTGGCGTGGTGCCTGTGGCTCAAGTGACTAAGGCGCCAGCCACATACACCTAAGGTGGCGGGTTCGAATCTAGCCTAGGCCCGCCAAAACAACAATGATGGCCACAACCAAAAAATAGCTGGGTGCTGTGGCAGATGCCTGTGGTCCCAGCTACTTGGGAGGCTGAGGCAGGAGACTCACTTGAGCCCAGGAGTTGGAGGTTGCTGTGAACTGTGATGCCATGGCACTCTCCCCAGGGGGGTAGCTTGAGGCTCTGTCTCAAAAAAAAAGAAGATATGAATCCTGACTTCACTTCAACCTCTTGAACTTATGTGTCCTTTCCTGTAAAAATGAGGATAAACACCTACCTCAGAGGACTATTGGAAGCATTAGGGAATATGTATATAAAATGTTCTGGGATATGGTGACTGAGCAGTAAATGATAGCTATAAGTATTGCTTCACTCAACGCTTACTGAGGTAAGTGTTCATACAAAGATGAATAAGCCACAGTCCACAGTCCCTCCCTCAAGAGCCCACAGTCTAATGGGAGGGGTAGATCAAGAACAGCTAACTTCTTACACACCAGAACAGCTCTGCTAAACCTGCCACTGCTGGAAGCTCAGTGCGGGTGCTACATCTGCCTTGCAGGGAGAGGACTAAGGGAAGGCTTCAGAGAGTCCTGAGGAATGACTGGGTTTGCCGAGGAGAATGGGAGGAAGGACATTCCAAATTGAAGAAACAGCATGAGCAAAGATAGAGTCCTGAAAACATAAGGTATGTGCAAAATTTTGTGTGATTGGAGCAACGAAGCCTGGTTTTATTTGCTTTTCAGCATGTTTAAGTATCGCTTGGTATTATTTTTGTTGTTAAGACTGGTATTTTTGCAGAGGAAGTATTTCTTTGTTCCCTTTAACTGCTTTACCATGCCTCTTACAAGTCTCAAACTGCTGGTGGTGGTGGTTGGAGGGAGAACAAACAAATACCCATAAGAAAAATTGTTATAATCAGGTTTATGAGTTAGTTCAATGAAAAACCTTAAAAGTGCCCTTTGAAAAGATGGGCCCATCTCAGTGTCTTGAGATTAATTGCTCAGGGTCTCAAACAACTTTTCTCCCTAAGATGACATCTAGACCTGCATGTTCAGGGCAGCATTATTATTATATTTTTTTGAGACAGAGTCTCATTCTGTTGCCCTCAGTAGAGTGCTGTCACATCACAACTCACAGCAAACTCAAACTCTTGGGCTCAAGCGATTCTCTTGCCTCAGTCTCTGGAGTAGCTGAGACTACTGGTGCTGGCAAAAACCCAACTAGTTTTTCTACTTTGAGTAGAGATGAGGTCTTGCTCTTGCTTAGGCTGGTCTCCAACTCCTAAACTCAAGCAATACACCCACCTCAGTCTTCCAAAGTACTAGGATTACAGGCATGAACTATTGGGCCCAGTATTTATTTATTCCTTTTTTTTTTTTTCTTTTTGCAATTTTTCTTTTTTCTTGTAGGAGACAGAGTCTTCATCACCCTCGGTAGAGTGCTGTGGCATCACACAGCTCACAGCAACCTCCAACTCCTGGGCTGAGGTGATTCTCTTGCCTCAGCCTCCCAAGTAGCTGGGACTACAGGCGCCCACCACAATGCCCAGCTATTTTTTTTGTTGCAGTTTGGCCAGGGCCAGGTTTGAACCTGCCACCTTCAGTATGTGGGGCCGGTGCCCTACCCACTGAGCCACAGGCACCTCCCTTCCTTTGTTTTTAAATTGAGACAGAGGCTCACTTTGTCACCCTTGGTAGAGTGCTGTGGCATCATAGTTCACAGCAACCTCAAACTCAAGTGATTTTGGGATCAAAGTGATCACTGGGATCAAGTGATTCTTTTGCCTCAGCCTCCCAAGTAGCTGGGACTACAGGTGCCCACCACAACGCCTTTGTTTTCTTTTGTTGTTGTTGTTGTTGTTTAACAGGCCCGGGCCGGGTTTGAACCCACCAGCCCTGGAGCATATGGCTGGCCCCCTAACCACTGAGCTATGGGCACTCCTTTCTTTCTTTTTTGAGATAGAGTCTCACTTTTCTTTTTTTTTTTTTGGTAGAGACAAAATCTCACTTTATTGCCCTCAGTAGAGTGCTGTGGCGTCACACAGCTCATAGCAACCTCCAACTCCTAGGCTTAGGCAATTCTCTTGCCTCAGCCTCCTGAGTAGCTGGGACTACAGGTGCCCGCCACAACACCCAGCTGTTTTTTTGTTTGGCCAGGGCAGAGTTTGAACCTACCACCCTCAGGATG